>JUFY01029200.1:16879-27561 GCA_001855655.1 Leptopilina clavipes | reverse complement strand
TTAGACATGGTCGATCAACGCAGCATTTTTTCTTGATAGCTGAATAACGATCGAGATTGTTGTTTGGAACGATGCACATTATTAACTGTGGATTAGAACGTGACATTGCTTCCTCCAATTTCTCAGTGTAACAATTGGAACGATCTTGTTGAATTTCCAACGTTCTCGGCTGCTCGACACGGAATCGCATTCCATTTGCCGCTCTCATGATGCAATTCACCAATTCCTGCATTGTCAAATTAAAACAGACTCATTTTTTTTCAATCAAATATTAAAATATTATTAAAGTAGGAAGAAGTAAGAACCTGAGTGTCACGCCTCATTCGCGTAGTGCTGATGATAACCCAATCTTTAAGATGACACGTTACCAGCATCTCATTGGAGCGAACTTCTCCGTCCCAATTATTGCCACGAGGCACGACGGTCATTCCATTTGCCATAACAATTTTTTCCTTCGGGATAACGTGTCCTGGAAGTTGTACCAATTTATTGTCGAGCTTTAATCCCCATTCGTTCAATTCTTCAACGATTTTCGGCTCGCCAAGTAAACGTCTGTTAAACGACATAAGACGATCAATTCGCGCTCTTGGTTCGAGTTTCGTGTGAGTTGCGAGGGCGTTCATGGTCTGATATGACGATCTCATCTCGTCCGTGATTCCTGATCAAATCATTCCAATTGAATCAAATCATTAAATATAAATTAATTTTAATATAGATTAATTTTAATATAAATTAATTTTATTTAATTTTGTTGAATTTAAAACGAATTGAATTGTTTTTTTTTTGAATTTAACAAATTACCAGTCGTTCTGCAGAGCTCCGGCACCAGGTAGATCAATTCAGCTTGACCGGCGCGACGTTCTTTTGGTTTGGCGCGTGACACCAACATTGGCTGGGAATCGTTACGGATTCTTATACCGTATTTTTGTTGATAATAATCCTTGTAGGATATGTCCTCTCCATTTCTTAATTTAAACGTGGAGTTTGGTTTCACCGCATAATCCACATCGTCGATTCTGTATGTATTGTTATTGTACGCAGTCAATACAATCTGACCCATAATTTCCTTTGCAAAGTGGCTCTAAAATAAATGTTTAACAAAAATTATTTTATTACAATTATCATATATTTTCATACAAACGTTTCTTTCACCGAGAAACAAAATACACACCTTATATTCCTGTCGGTACAATGTAAAAAATTGTCCCAACATATCAAGTACTGTCTCATCTCTCATCACTTTGTGCGTAATTTCGGCGCACATAAGAATGTTATACTCACATTGTCGAATAGACGTGAGATATCCTGGCCATAGTTCCAGTCTGTGCTCTCTGATTTGAACCTGGATATAAATTTTTCTTCTTTATAAAAGATAACTTTATAAAAGATAATAATATGAGAAAATAAGTCAGAATTATATCCCCCAAGGGAAAAAATTGACATAGAAAAATAATTACCTTGTTTTGCGCGTCAAAGAAATTTCTACCGACGAGTTGAAGTTTCAAGTGATCGAGACACTTGCGCATAATTATATTGAAGAATTGAATGTAGTGATGATCACCTTTTGCAAGTTCGGTGGCGAATTTTACATTTATCTTGATCTGAACATTATCAGACTGTCTTGTCGAAAATAGTTCCAAAGCCTGTAATAAAAATAAGAAAAAAAAAGAATCAATCATAAATGATAAAATATTTATTTCAAAGTTAGAATTTATTATCCATAAAGTGAATAATTCTCTGAAATTTTATGTGTAAAAATTATGAAATTACCTCTGGGAGTCTTGTGCTCGTGTACATGACTGTTCCATCAAAAATATATGCCCCGAGTGCCTGTTTGTGCAAGCGTAAAAGTCCCTTTCGTACAATTGTACGATCTTCTTCGGGAGAAAAATCAATTCGGTATTGATATAAACCCCAGTGCTTATTGCTTTTTGTGAGCAATTGAAAATAATTTGCTTGTAAATCAATCTTTTGGCCATATGTACCTGTAAACATGCAAATATTAATATTAATATTAATAATAATAATAATAATAATAAAAACAAAATTTAAAACTATCCTCTTACACAAAAATTTACACAGGATTGTCACAAAAATTTGATTTTGTTTTTCCCTGATTTCCAGACAGAATTATGACTTTTATTTTGTTTAGAAATTAATGACAGAAAGTTAATTAAACCTTGTTTAGTGGTACAGCCAGGAGGTTTTGTTAGAAGGCATTCAGCTTCATTTACTCGTCTGCGACCTCGCATTCCTCCTCTTCCGGTACTAACTGTATCTCCCGAAGGACCTGTAAAATAATACAAATGAATTCAAAAAAGAGAAAAACAAATTTACCCAATTGATATAATAAAAAACTATTTAAAAAAAAGGAAAAAGAAAGAAATATTTAAATAATATGGATTTTTAATTACCAGTTGGTGGTGTTGTTGTTCCTGGAGGAGTTGAACCACCGGATCCACGTCCTCGGCTTTCTTCCTGGGGTGTCGTGGCTCTATCAGTGGCCCTTCCACCCTAGATATGAAAAAAGATTTTTAAATTATATACCAATTATATAATTCATATATTATATATATTTATTTTCTGAAACAAAAAAAAAACAAACCTGTCCTTGTCGAGAAGGTCCAGCATCTCCTCCTGGTCCTGGTTTTCTTGCCCAGGACTCTGATTGTTCCCTCTCACTCGGTTGTGGAGGTCTTGCTCGACCTCGACTCCGACCCATCGCTCGGCCACCACTGCTTCCCTGATCTGACATCTCCTCGTCGTAATAATCCCTATATCCTGAATGTCTTGAATAATGATCGCGCGGTGGTTCCTGGTAATATTCCCTTTGATATTCTCTCGGATAATCTCTTGAATCTCTAGATTCTCTCGGATAATCACGCGAATCACGTGAATATTCTCTCGGATCACGAGAATCACGATCGTAAGGATTCCTCGCCCTAAAAAAAAGAGAAAAATTATCACAAAAAAAAATCGGAAACTATATTTTTAATTCACAATCCGAAATTGTCGAATTAATTTTTTTTTTTCATTTCTATATCCAAAAATTCAAAACAAAAATCAACTTCTGCAAAAAAAAAAAAAATGACCTTAACGAAACAATATAAACAAATAATGATGAATATTTAGAAACCAGATGAAAGCATATAAAAGGAACGAAATCAAGAAAACAGTTGCAACCAAACGGAACTAAAATCTAATCTTGGGTTAAATTACACGAAACAATAAACCTCCTTTTAAGATAACAATAAATTCTTGAAAAAAAATTCCCCCCTTGTAACACGTTGCATTTAACGGGAGTTTTAGTTTATTTACCGGCGACAGCATATTTTTTACATTAAAAGCAAAGCATACCTGATGAGAAATATACAAACAACCAATTAAAAATATGAATGAAAAAGATGATAAAAAGCCATAATAATAAGAAAGAAAAGAAACATTTCATTTGTTACATACAGAAAAAGAAAGAAGAAGAGGAAAATATTCAAAGAAGCAAATTTAAGGTTAGGTTTAGCGGAATATTTTTCCATATTCCTTTTTATTTATTTCAAAATAGAGAAAATAATGGAAATTAAATATTTTTCTGTACACACCGGTACGGTTCCCTTTGATGTTGATCCTTTGGCATTTTTTTATTTATTTATTTTTTGAAAAATTTCTAACAAACTTCCCCGATGATCTTGAAAACTAACTACAAAGCTCACGATGGCAAAAATTTCAAAATGGCCACTGACATTCACTCATATATCAAGCTCGAACACGAATTGAAGAACCGAGAAAACCCGAAGAATTTTCCCCCGGCTTTTTTCGGATGTTGTGTGTGTATGGCGGAAGGAGAAATGTACCACTGCTGCCAATATAAATTAATCTCACAATAATTTTGACCTTGAAAGCGAATACAAAAACATTGCAAGAGATTTTAAAGGTCCTTGAAAAAAACACAAAAAAAATGAGGTTGGAAGTAAAAAATATAATTTTTTTTTTACTTTTCAGAATGTTACACATTTCTAGATGGATGACACATTTTTTTCAGTTAAATAAGTAAACATTTATGATTTGATTTAAGAGAAAAAATTAGAGAAAAAATTAGCAAAAAAAACATCCATTTGATAAAATAAATGCAGGGGAATTCATTTTTACTCTAATTAATTATCATTTGATTGAAAATTGTATTAATCAAAAAATTTTATATAAAATAAAAAAAAAATTTTTTCTTGAAAAATACAAAATCTAACAAAAATATTTGCTGGAAATTAATTTTGATTAAGTATCTAATATAATGTAAAACATTAATAAAATTATAAAATATATATTAATTATTATATTACAATTATTTAAATTTAAATACATTTTTTAAAAATTCCATAAATTCTTACAGAATTAAAAAATAATTAAAAACTATGAAATTGCGAAAAAAATTTTTTATATTCAAAATAAATAAATAAATCCACACAAATATCAAAATATAAAACAATTATTGATAAAAATAAATTTTTTTTCTATGAAAACTTGTACGAACTTGAAATTACACGTTTATCATCGATTCAGAAAAATTATATTTTTTCAAGCGTAAATATTCGTAAAATTTGTAAATAAAATTAATAATAATTTAATAAAGAAATTGAAAAATAAGTTAATAAATAAATTAGTAAATAAATTAATAATAAAATCCAAAAACAAAGATTTGATATAAAGTTAGCAAAGATACAATTTTACATTTGAGGGTTAAAAAAAGGTCTTTTATTCAGAAATGTGTAATATTTTTGAGAAAAAAATTTTCCTTACCAAATGAAAAAACGGAAAACGTATAAATTGATTAATTTTGCGAAAGAAAAGAATTATAAATAATAAATGAAATGCACAAAACTTTTTTAAGACTCCGACACGTGGGACTGCGCAACAAATTAATCACTGAACTTCACATTAAAAAGCAAAAAAAAATGAAAAAATCATTCACTTTAACTGCAATATATCACAAAATATTTACGTACAATAAAAAACGATTGTTAAACACAGAAAAAAAAGGAAAATTAACAGAAAAAACGAACTTTGTCGCGTGGACCATTTTTTCCATCTCAAGTTAAAAAGGACAATTTTCTTTTCACAAATAGATAAATATTAAAATTATTCAGACTATTATTTTTATCACATACCTCCCAACGATTTAATATGGTACTTTTTTTTGTTTAAAAAAATCCACCAGCAACTATAATGATGAACCAACTTTGAATCACATTCACGGTACTATGGATAACTATCAACTAAGGACGACCGCGGCTAAAACGTAAAACATGCGAAATTAAGGGGAAGATTGCACTCCTTCACGCGCAAAGAATCATGGGTAATCTTGTACTCTCAGAACAATACGATTGGACCATTTAAACTGGCAATTTTAGGTTTATTGTAAGGAGCTTCACGATTGGCTCAATATTTTCTAACACGAGTGCTCATTGGTGGAGAGTGTTAAAAAAGGGGCGAGAATGAAAATTTTGCTAACAATTTCTCTCCCGCACATTCCAGACTCGAGAATTCAGTATTTCGGTCGCGAAAGAGAAGAGAATACGTCTTTTCCGCGTAAATAATATAATAAATAGATGGATAAAAATAGATTCAATTTAATAAACAAAGTGATCGTTTAAATTCATTATTGATTGTTCGTAAGAAATATTGAGAAATGTGTACAGTGCAATATTAATATTCCAGTGCGGAAAATTGAAAACCGTTTCAAAGGAACATCGTCTCTCTCAAGAATTATCCGTTGGTGAGTGAATTTAATTCCATTTTCTACCTAAATATTTATTATTTTATTACTTTTTGCCCGTTTTTGATTGCCTTTATCCGTTTTTTCTCATTTATCCCATCGACTGTTACAATTCGATTGAAATATTTTGCATTTGTCGCATAAATTTTTTTAACCTAAAAAATATTTAACAAAATCGTTGCCATATTTTTTCAAGGTTGAATTCAATTCATTTTTTGTATTCGAGTACAGAAATAATTTGTAACAATTATTTCCATACAATATAGAAGCAAATAAAGAAAAAAAAGTATATCGAAAAGAATTTCTTAACCTAAAAAACTCTAATTTTGTAAAGAAAAAAAATTCTGTATAATTATTTTTCGCAACGAAAAATAAAATTGAATAATTTAAAATCGAAGAAAAATTTCTATATATATGAAAAATCATTTTATTAACAAGCTTTCCTTGAAAAGGAAAGTTAGACATTTTTAAAAGAAATAAAAATAGTCACGAAAATTGACATTTTTAACAAAGTAAAAATGTTTTTTTTCTTAATCGTCAAAAAATTTGTAAATTTCTTTGAAATTTTTCAATTGTCGCATAAATCCCTCGTTTGGTTTAATTCGATCGCGAAGACATTTCACATGCTCAAAAGCATCATTAAATGTTAATTTCTCCCTGGCCATTAAATAAGCGATGATAATTGTCGGTGAACGGGAAATTCCCGCATTACAATGAACCAAAATATTTTCACCACGAAATTCGTCAATAATTTGCAAACAAATTTTCAAAGTTGTTGAAATATCACTTTCTGGTAAATCAAGAAGTTGGACAAAATGATAACGAATACCGTCGAATTTCACTGGTATTTCGATACCAACACTGAGGATATTTTTTATTGAATGTTCACGAAGAATTTCCTCACTGAGAACCGGATCTTGGGAACTTAAATATAATCCGGAAATAATTTTCACAATTTCAAGATCTGGTTTTGTGTCAATGACGAATGAAAGTCCACTTTCGATTTCACGTTTTTCGCCATTCTCGAAAACAAATTTTCGTCCATTTGTATCGGTGAAAATAGTTTTACACGCTTTAAGTTGAGTTCTTTTCTCGTTTAATAAATCTTTAAGATTCATTTTCGAAATTTTACTATTTATAGAAATCTGTTGGACTCAAAAATTCTCTCTCGTTGTATATAATGGTATTTTTTTTCAGTTTCTCTGGATCGTATTCGACATTCACTAAATAAAGTCCATTTCCGGGAACTGTCACGATTTTCTCATTCCAACTGTACTTCGATGGCACCTGAATCATTGTGATCAATTCTTTTTCGGTAATTTTACCGCTACCGAGGGCAAAAAGAGCGCCTACCATTCGTCGAATCTGGAAAATTAAATTTTCATTATCTTTTCAGTTGTGACAAAATTTGTCAGATATATAAATATTTCATATTTGAAAAATCTTTCAAAGCGAAATAATTACCTGATTGTGGACAAAAGATCTTCCTCTGATTTTAATGTGATAGTAATCAAAATTTTCCACGTATGGATCAAATGCAAGGAGAGGATGTCCCTTTTCTAATATTATTTCATACATACGGCGTCGATATACCTTTCTTTTGTATTCTTTATCTTGAACTGTAAAAGTTCCATAATCTCGTAATCCAACGAAATGTTTTATTCCACTTCGAAATTTTTCGATATCAAATTCATCACATCTATGCAAAATGGACAAGACGTTAATAAATTTATTAATTTATGGATTTATTTATTATTAGTCAAACTTCTTACCGAAAAGTTGTGCTTCTGTTCATTTCGGAAATTGGAAGCTGATGACCGGCGTTTTTATTTTTCAAAACTGCAAATCGAAAATAATAAGTTCGAGATAATGCAGAATGCCTCGCGTGAATTTCGTTCGTGACTGGAATACATTTTAATATTCTAAAAGGAAAAAAAATTTGCTAAAATAATTACAAAAATAGTGAATTTAGAAAATTAATTTCTTTCTTGAATCATTTTTCCAATTTATTGAAAATTGAGAATCAGGAAAAATTATAATTTTTAGTATAAATAAATTTTCTTGGAAAATATATTTATTTACCGTATTTCATGTAGGCATCGCAATAAATGTCGATTTAAAAAACACATCAATGATTCCGGATGATATAAAAGTCCCGCATTATTTTCTAATTCAAGATGCGCTGAATTAAAAAGTGCATGAACACCTGCATCTGTTCTGAAAAATTCAGAAAATTAGTACAATTTTAATTAGAACTAATTTATTACAATTAAAAAACAAAAAAATTAAGTAAAATTAAGCAACGAAAAATTAAAAAAATCCTTATTACTTTTACCTGCTTGATGAAACAAATTTATATTTAATAATTTTCGGATTTACTGAAATGCTTGCTGTCTCAATTGCCCCTTGAATTGAGTCAACATCTAAAACATTACTATTTCCAATTTGTTTCTGAAGTCCTCTAAAAATTCAAAAAAAAGACAATTATAAATTTAAAAAAATATACACAAGATATAGTTTTTTCAATAACATAACCTATAATTTATCATATAAACAAAAACTCAATTGAATGAAAAAGTTTCTAAAAGTTCTTTCTGTTTATTAAATTTTTGATAAATAATTACCTGTACCGATGACCGAGATATGAGAAAAATAATAAATATCGTCCCATTTCTTATGAAAGAAGAAAATAATCAAAAATTTTCACGTGTGTTTATCGATGTTTTTCCATTTTTTTATTTTTACTGTCGTCTGCTATAATGTGCGGGAATTTTAAATCAACTAAACTTGTTTGAAAACTACTTACTCCTAATTAATTAATAATAATAAGAATTAATAATAATAATAGTAATAATAATAATAATAAAATTAATAATATATTTGAAAATTACTTACTGATATTTAATTATTAAAAAATAATAATAATAATAATAATAGTAATAATAATAATAATAATAGTAATAATAATAATAATAATAATAAAACAAAATATATTCTTAACACTATACAAAAAATATAATTTAACGAGATATTTTTTTCCCTAAAACTCGAATATTTGTTTCAATTAATATCAAAATATGTTAAATTTAATTAAATCTGTGTGAAGTGTAATTGTGTTTCAAAATCGTTTATGAAACAAAAAATAGAATTTCATTTTCATTTGTTCAACGAACTATGAAGCGCACTATGAAGCAGACTTAAGGTCACGTGATCAGCATTAAAAAGTGTCTTTTTCTCCCTCGGGAGTACAATCTATGCTTTTGTCATTGTTTATGGATTCAATATTTATGTCGTAATTTTTTGACTGTTTTTGACGGAAAATTGACGTCTGTAAACATTATTCCATTTTATCAATTAAAAATATATCCTGCATTAAAATTATTTATCCACTTTCGTTTCAAGTGCGAGTTTATAATTGCGAAGTGCTTTGTCAAAAATATACCGTTTGTGTGTTGTGTGTTTGTTTTGGTAAAAAATAAAGAGACGAAAATAATGTCAAGTTCAGAAGACGAGGTAAAATATATGCCACCGGAAAATTTGGAAACAGTTGTAACAACGGGAAATTTGGAAGCACCATTATTGCAATTGAAATCAAAAGAAAATTATGATGCGGCTTATCAGAATTTCAAAAATTGGCGTGACTCAAAAACATTGTTGACCAATGAAAATTCATTGATGTCGTATTTTCAATTGTTGAGCGAAAAATATAAACCAACGACATTATGGGCACAATATTCAATGTTAAAAAGTACAATTGGCTTGAATGAAAAAATTGATATAAGCAATTTTAAAAGTGTCACGTCATTTTTGAAAATTAAATCCCAAGGTTTTCAAAGTAAACGTTCAAATATATTCAAACCAGAGGAAATATGTGAATTTATTTCAACAGCTCCTGATGAATTTTATTTAGCAACGAAGGTAATTTTTTTTTATTGTTTATTTGTATTAAATTATCACAATAATTGATTATCAAAAATTAATTTTAGGTTTGCTTAATACTTGGAATTGCCGGCGCTTGTAGATCAGATGAATTGGTGAAATTAAAGACAAAAGAAGTCGAGGAACATGGACAAGTGTTGCTTGTAAAAGTTTCTGGAACAAAATTTAAAAAACCACGCTCATTTACAATAACACCGGAATATTCTGAAATTGTGAAGCAATATCGTGATTTACGTCCAAATAAAACGGAGACAGATCGATTTTTTCTCAATTATCAAAGAGGCAAATGCACAGTTCAAGTGATTGGTAAAAATAAATTCTCCAGTATGCCAAAGCAAATTGCATCATTTTTGAAATTAGAAAATCCCGATTTATACACGGGACATGCATTTCGACGAAGTGCCGCCGCTTTACAAAAAGAAGTTGGCAGCAATATTCTCGATTTATTAATGAATAATCAAAATAACAGTGAAATTAAACATTCACAAAGAACAACTGCAATTCAACATGAAGTGGACGATAGTAATTTGCCTTCAATTAAATTTCAAGAAGTTTTAATTCCATATCAGGATTCAGAGGACGATGATTACGAAGTTGTACCAATAAAACAACCGAAATTGGAAATTGATTTTGAATTAAAAGAAGGGAACGATCCGCTCGAGAAAATGTTTTAAATGACAAATGAAATAAATACGGAAAATTATATAATTATATAAATATCCAAATTTTTTGATAATTCGTTTTTCATATTTCATCATCTTTTATTTATAAACAAATAATTGATTTTTGAATTTGAATCAAGTCGGCAATTAAAATACCATGGAACATTTTCTAAAATTCCAAGAAAGAAATATACTGCTAGGAAGAAGGGAAAATAATCATTCCTGTTAATGACTATATTTTAATTGAAAATTATATTATAAAAATTAAAAATTACTATATTAAATATTAAATTATTTATCACACAAATTATTAATGC
>JUFY01029200.1:0-16859 GCA_001855655.1 Leptopilina clavipes | reverse complement strand
TATTGAATTTTAATAAAGAAATTTATTAAAATTAATTATTATTATTAATTTATTTATTATTCAGTTTTATTTTTATTTAATATGTAAATATTTATTATTTATTTTTTATTATTTAACATTTATTATCAATCGTCTCTACTATGAAAGGTAATTTCAAGTTTAAAAAAAAATACCAGTTTGGAAAATACAAATATTTTTTTTATTATTTTTACAAAACTATTATTATTTATTAATAATAATAATAACAACACAAAATAAATATACTCTGAAACAAAATTAATAGACAAAAAATATCAATTTTTAAACCATACACAATTTTTTATGTTTTTCGTCATATTTTTGGCTTTTCTTTTTTTCTTAATTATAATGCAAAAAAAAAATTAAACTAGTTCTTCAGAACTCATTTCCATTAAGTTAAACATTTTGGAAAAGTTTATATCAGAATTTTCATTGAATACTGTTTTATTACTTTTAATTTGTTTTTTATGAATCATCGATAGAATGAGATGATTTAAAGTCCATAATTTCTGGAAAAAAATGAATTAATTTTAATAATAAATAATTAATATTAATTAATAAATTAAATTAATTAATTTAATTAATTAATTAAATTAATTAATTTAATTAATTAATATCTTAAATTCAAATTATATTGAAATTTAGTTATTGTATTTATTTAAATTTAGTTATTGAAACTAGAAGAGGAAATATTTTTTTAAAAATTAATTTTAATTTCAAGAAAGATTTATTAAATATAGAGAAAAAAATTATTTATATGTTTAAAATATTTACCTCCTTCATATGGGGGAATTTCGGTTCGAAAGATTGTCCAATTTTCCTGGTAATTCTCTCAAAAAGATTGGCACAATTAAAGCAGCCTTTATCAATTATAGGCTCCAAAAATATCCATAGAATTCGATACAGGTATTTCAAATCTTTTTCACTTAAATCTTCACATTCTTTGAAATTCGAATCGTGAGTGAGAATCAAAAGTCCCGGAATTAGGGAAAATTCAGGAATCCATTCGAACAGGTCTTGGCAAAATGTTTCTTGCCCTAAAAAAAATACTCAAAATTTTATTATTTTCCAAACTTTGAAAAAAAATTAACTGGAAACATTTTCAAGTTTTGTAAATTTCTCTTCAAATATTTTTGGTAGCTATTTTAAATAATTTTCACTTAATCTGATTATTAATTATATTATTGAATTAATAGTATTTTTACTGAATTATTAGTATTTTTATTGAAATATTAGTAATTATTTTGAATTATTAGTATTTTTATTGAAATAAAATAAACATTTCGTTGTAATTGGAAAAAATAACTTACAATCAGAATCGTCTTTTGTCCGTTCCAGAACATATCTAACAAAAATATTTCGTTGCTCAACAATTAATTCGTACTCTTTGCGTGCATCCTCAATAAATTTTGATTCTCCCCTGAGTAGAATAAAAAATGCCAGAAATTCATTTGGCAAGAATTGTGACGCTGAATTTTCTTTCAACAATTTTATTAATTTATTGATGAAATAATTTGACACTTGGGGACATTCGTCCTAAAAGATATTTAAAAATTATCGCATAATTATTTATTTTAATATAAATAACTAAATAAATAAATAAAATAATAAATAAAGGAATAATTAAAGAAATAAAGAAATAAATGAAGAAACAAAAAAATAAGGAAAAAAATAGAGAAATAAAGAAACAAATAATTAAATAAAATAATTTACTCACGTTCATTAATTGTGAAAGATGATAAAAAAATTCGACAGGTAGACAAAGGCGGAATTGTGGGATTTTGCAAAGTTTTAAAACAATGCAAGCTGAAATTGATCGAAGACGATTTCTTCTTGGTTCCGTTTTCGAGAATGGTTCAAACAAATGACGTTTCACGATAATTAAAAATTGTTTCGCATGAAATCGAAAAAACTCGGAATCAAAATCCAATCCGGATATCCAGCGACCAATGCATTTTATCGATTCCTCGTAACGTCTTTCGCCCACTGAAAGATCATTTTCACTGCACCAAATATTTCCCTCCATTCCAACTAATCCAAGAGTGCCGCGAACTCTTATGAATTCGAATACCTCGATAGACATAAAATGAGAATGTAAAAAAGGGAAATTAAAAAAATAATAAAAAAAAAAAAAAATGAAAACAATCGTTTCTCACCTCTTGAATCAAAAATTCAACATCGGGACATTTCCCAATTGGTCGGGCATTTGCAATTTGTCCCAATGGAACAACAAATTTAAGAAAATAAACCGCTGACCAATTGGATTTCATAATTGTGAGAATTTCATCAAATGGATGATCGCAATTTTTCGTGGAGAATTTTATGCATTTAATTGACATTTTTGCTTCATTTTTTGTTCCCTTGATTGCGAAACGTTGACAAGTGACGATTAGAAATTTCAATGTTGAATTTGATTCAATTATATTGCAAAGTGGCATTTTATTGCCAATATTCACCAATAATTTGAGAATCAAGTAATTTTTGTTGCAAATACTTTCTCTATTCAATTCTTGTATGAGTGTTGTCAAAAAATCTTCGTTTTCCAACGTTTTTGGATAACAATCTGACATTACCTGAAAGACACACGGAACAATAATAATAATAGAACTATAGGGAAATTAAAATCAATTTTTTTGAAAAATAAATTAGTATTTACTTACATTTAACAATTTTATGCCTCGTTCTAGAACGAAACTTGGATCCAAATTCAATTCCTTGGCAATTGTGTCGTTATTGAAAACTTGAAGAAGATAATTAATCAGAACCTAGAAGTAAAATAGATATTCAAATATTTTTAAATACAGAAAAATTTTTAAATCACTTTTTTACACTTTCTAATTATTTTTAATTATTTTTCTTTATTTTTCTTCATTTTTCTTTTATTTTCTATTTTCACTGTTTTTATTTAGTTGAATTAATCGAATTACTTGAATGGTGTCGTTGTCGAAAAGAAAGGGCGTTCCTTTTTTGATTATTTTCAAAAATACATCTCTATCTTCTGCTTTGGATCGATTTAAAATATTCTCAGAATTCTCAAAGGCCTGAATTGCCTCTTGACAGGAAACATTTGGCAGGCAAATTTTTTCCATTTCATTAACAAGAGATTGATTTATTTTCAAAAAATCTTCAAATTCTTCGACAAACAACATTGATTTCATTAAACAATTTTTTTCACACAAAAATTGTTGAAATTTCTCCATTATTTTCTCACGATCCTTGGATTGATTCGTCATTAATTTCACCCATAATTGCAATAATTCTTGACTCCTTAAAAGAATCATGAAAAAATATTTCAATATTCATTTGCTTAATTTTTAAGAAAGGAAAAAAATTAAATTTTCTAATTATTTCTTTTTACAAAAACATACCTGATTTTTTCCAATTGAAATTCCTCGAAATTTTCAACGATCAACGGATGAAGAGAGACGTAAAAATGAAAAAATCTTTTTACCTTTGTTGCCGTTGGTAATTGAAATGAAACGAAATATTTAAAAAACAGTTCCTCAATGAAAATTCGATCGTCGAGATTTTTTCTAATTGAAAATTCGTGTAATAATTTTGATTCTATGGATAGCAAAATTTTCCTTAAATCTGATGTCAATTCTTCGAATTTTCCAATATAATGGTTGAAAATTATCCCCAGTGATGTTAATTCCATTTTTCTGACTGAATACTAAAAGAGAAAAAGTGTCACACAGGAAAAATTAGTCATTTCATTATTTATTATTTACTAATTGTTATTTATTATTTATTAATATTAATGCATCAATTTTTACCTCCGAATCAGTGATGAGATTAAGAACAAAATTGCGAAAAAATGTGTTCTCTTGTAAAATTTCAATTTTCTTGCAAATTATGTTTGTTAGCAAGGAAATAGCCACAATTCTCAATGTTGGCCGCTCAGGACTGTGTTTTAAATTTTCTAAATATTTTGTAATTAATATCCTCGCTGTGGGATATTTTAGAAAAATATTCTTTACATAATTTGACGTTATTGATTGAATATTATCACATTCATCCCGTAATTGATGGAGAAAAATTCTCAAATAATTTTCTTTCTTTGGAATCATTTTATCCAAGGTGTCGAAAATAAATTTGCCGACAAAATTCGTTGATCTTAAACGAACGTCAACGTTTTTGGATTTTAATTCTATCACAGCATCACGTAATATGTAAGTTCCAACGAATCCCGGATAAATGTCCCGAAGTTCGTAGGCGACGTCAAAAAAATCGCAAACTGACGAATCGGAATCATCTTCTTTCGATAGGTTTATAAACTGAAATTTAATTCAATTTAATTTATTTTATTTTAATTCAATTTATTTTATTTTAATTTATTTAATTTCTAAAATTTTTTTAAATATTAAAATTAAAAAAAATTACCTACAAAAAAATTTTCTATAATTTAATTTATTAATATTATTAATTTAATTTTTGAATCGAAATTCTAACAAATGAGATTAGACTCACTTTCATGAAATGATCGTTAAGAGAGAAAGACCATTTTTTTATTGCATTCTTTGTCATTTCATAAACTTCCCTTTGATTTTTTCTTGTTTCACTCGTGACATTCTTAAACAATTCTTGAAGCAAACACAACTTGACATTCCTCCTTTGCTTCAATATCAATTTTAAAACGAAATCCAATTCCTTTTGAAAATATTCTTCTTGATGATTCATTCTAAAAAATAGAAATATTCCAGCAAGTGAATATTAAAATTATTAAACATAACCGAAAACTATCAATATTATATTATATTATTAAAGTTTGTTCTTTACCTGTTATCTACACTTTTTAATTTCCAACTATCGAAACACAAGCGAAATGTGAATTGCATTTTCCGAACTTGAAAAGAAAAATAAAACCCCCCGTAAATTTTAGATATAAACGGTAAAACGTTTTTCTTGACGCCGCCAGTCACAGAAAAACGTTCTGCTTCCCACCCTTAATATTGTATTCATTGTAAATGTAAAAATATTAACATGTGATACCTCCTGAATAATTGGATTCTCCTGAATCATCGCCCTTCTTACGAAAATTTCATGGTTTTTATAATTCTAACAATTAAACGATAATTTTGTGATTGAAAAATTGTGAGTGAAAATTTATAATAATAGTAATAAATATATTGACAAGTTCAACTTTTCTAAATTATAAAGATGACAGAGAGAAATTGAGGATATTTGATGAATGTGCGAGAGAAGTCGCCATTTTATTTTTCTCTTTTCAGGTTAGGAATTTTCGAGATCTCTCTCACAATTGATGTACAATTTTGTCGTGTGTGTTATTCAATGTGAATAAATAATAGTAACAATAATTATAATATAATAATAATAATAATAATAATAATTTTTAATCTTTTACCTTTCAGATGATTCAATAAAAGAGTTTCGATGAAATTATACTTAAACCTGAGGAAAATTTATAAAAAATCAGAAGCGGAAGCACGCAGATATTTGTACTCTCGCCATCAAAAGGAAAAGCAAGAAGACTAGAAGGAAAAGAAAGAAAAAGAGAGCAGAGATTTATGGAAATTTTGCCGAAAAAGAACAATCAAACATTAGGTAAGAATTTTTTATTTCTCATTTACTATTGTTACAGTATTTATATATTTCTTTCTTTATCTCTAAAATATCTTTTTTCTAAATTTCTTTTATTCCATTTCTTCTTCATTGTTTGAAAAATTATCATAGTATTCAAAATCTTCAATATCAGAAAATTCCCTTTGTTTTAGATTTTGATTTTCGATTAATTGTATTTTTTCCAGGGAATTCGATAATTCGTCATGTGATTGAAATTCTTCGGGCAATTCTTCTTCTGAAATATTATCGAAAAGTCTTTGATTCAAATGATTTATAATTGAACCGACAACTAAAGATTTTGAGGAAATTATTGATAATGGACGTTTGGAAGTTTTCTTTTCGCAATATCTTCTGAAGGCTTTCTATAAAATTTGAAAATGAATTTCAAGTAAGTTTTCTATTTTTTAATATTTTTAATAAATAATAATAATCTAATTTTTCTATTTTTCTATTTTCTATTGTTTTATTTTCTATTTTTCTATTTTTAAAAGAATTTTCACTTTTTAGAAAAGTAGTTTTTTGTTAATTGCACTTTTTTCGAGATTTGAAACATAAAAATCTATGCAAATTATATTTTACTTGAATTATAAAAGCGGCTTCATTAGCTTTCTCGAATTCAACTCCATCAGAATTTTCATTAATCACATCAAATCGGTCAACTGCTTGAATTGTTTCTTCAGATTCAAGCAAAGTTTGTCGTTTCTCCTCTCCTTTTTCTTCTACGAAATATAGCAATTATTTATTTATTAATTTTCGTAAAAATAATCATTCAAGAGAAGTCAATGAATTTTGAAAATGAACCGTACTGCCACAATGAATCAATAATTCAAAGGTTAAAGAAAAATAAACGTGAATATTTCAAATTAATCGCACCTGCTTCTTTCTCAACTGAATTTATATTCACAGCATCCAAATAATCTCGAAAAATTTTCTAAAAACATTTATTTACTATAATAACTTTCTTTTATTTATTTCCATTTACTTTCTTTTTTTACATTTAAAATGTTTGTTTTACTACAAAAAAAAAAAAATAGAATGTAAAACTTACTTGAAGTTGAGGAGCTGCCACTGCTATTTGTTTAAAAGACAATCCTGTTTTTTTCAAAACTGCAATTATCGATTCACTGTCATCAATTATATTGCGAACCACTTTCAATGCAACTGAAAAAATATATCATTTTATTTGCTTTAAATTTCATTATTTTTCATAAGTTTTAATTGAAATAAATAATTACCATAAATAATATTATTGTAAATAATATTAAAAATAAATATTATGATTAATATTATTGTAAATAATATTATTGTAAATAATATTAAAAATAAATATTATGATTAATATTATTTTTAATATTATAAATAATATAATTTTTAATATTCCGTTATAAATTGTTTTTCAAATTTGAATCTTTTTCTAAAAAAAAAGTTTCCAATTTTTTCAAAAATTGATTTTCTCTAATGAATTTTTACTTCTACAAAATTAAACACTCTCACTGAAAAAAAGCAATAAAATTGAATCTTTTTCCACAATTAAAATAATTCTCTCTTGAAAAATTCTATTTTTTTCGAATTAAATTGTTTTTTGATAATCTCAACCTTTTGCATTTTCTCTTGTAATTAAAAGAGCCTCTAAATAATCAGCGATGAAGCCGTAAATATTTTTTGGTTGTTCTCGAAGAACCTGATTAGAAAAAAAATCGAACTCAAAAATTATTAATATATTTTTGAATCGAAAAAGCAACGCGAATTTTTTATTCAAAAAATATTTATAACCTCTCTTGAAATATCGGTGCAAAGTTCTCCAAGTCCATCGGGAATTCTATAAATATGTTTCGCTTTATGCTTTTGAAGTAGAAAATTCATTTTTATAATTTCTATTTCTTTCTTTTATTTATTTTTTTGCATGTTTTGCAATTTTTTTTTTGCAATTATAATCTGACAGTTGGTATCAACTAACAAAAGAAAGTAAACAATTGTAATAAAATAATTTTATCTTTATTATAATGATATTTGATTAAAAATGAGGAAAAAGAATTTTTTTCAATACAATTTTTTGACTCAATGAAGAAAAAGAATTTTTTTCAATACAATTTTTTGATTCAATGAAGAAAAAGAATTTTTTTCAATACAATTTTTGTATAGATAATATTAGAAAATATTTAAATTTCAATTCCGTTTATCAGAAATAATAAAATCTGCTGCTCTTTCCGCCACTGCGATTAAAACGCTGTTGGGATGTCCGGAAATTGGCGATGGAAATATACTTCCGTCAACAATTCTCAAGCCCTTCAATCCTTTTACTCTGCGGAAAAAATTGAAAATAAATTCGAGAAATTTTCAGGGAAAAAGTTGATTTTTCATTTTGTTTCAATAATTTATAATAAGGATAATTTATTGACTGTTTTTGATAATTTTTTTCAATAACTATAAAATTAAAATTTACCGTAATTTTATATCAACAACTGCGTCACTTCCGGTTCCCATTTTACACGTACCTCCTGGATGATAACTTGCAATACCCCCGATTCTAATTACACATTCGAAAAAATTCTCGTCCCAATAATTATTTTCCGATGGTTGACAGTTTTTCAAATTTGGAACATGTAGTTTTGCTCCTAATTTACGAAATTCCTCACTGTCCAATAATTTTAGGGCTAATTTCACACCTACGCGTGTGTGAAAAAATATTAATTAATTATAATATTAATTGATTTTAAAAAAGTCTTTTTGAAAAAGTAAATTTACCTTCTTGGGAACATTTGACATCGTCATCGTGTTCTAAATATGAAGGATCAATGGCAGGTGGATCGAAAATATTGTCCGACTTTAGAGTAATATTCCCTCGACTTTTCGGTTGAAAGCAACTCGCCAAAAAAAGAAATCCCTCCTGTGACGTATTATTATACGTTGGATAAAGTGATCTGAAAACCTAGGTTCAATTTTAATCTTTTCATTCCCCTTTTTTTATATTATTGGAAAACTATTGAAAAAGAAAGGTTTTTTTCCAAAAAAATAATATTTTCATTTTGGATCATTATTAAAGAATTACTTTAATAAATTTGAAAAAAAAATTATTAATCTCACCTCTGTTTTATAATTACCGATATCTTTTAACAATTTTTCGTCTGTCGATGCTCCGGCAAAAAGCATGAAACCACTATTATTTTTACGTCCAATTGCTTTTATTCCATTGGTTGTTAAAAATCCTGAAAAAATTTCAATTTTCCTACTATATTGAATTTTTTCTAATTTGAAAAAGATCTAGTTTTTCAAAATTATAAAAAAGAAAATTTTTAATTGAGGAAAAAATGAAGAAAATTGGAAAAATTTTTACCAGTTCCAAAGAGAAAATATTGCAATAATGTCATAATGCTTTGGACTTTTTTTATTGTAATACTAATTGGAGCATCGAGAAAAACGTAAAGTGGCATATTTAAATGATCAAACAAATTTTGACCCACTCCTGAAATTTCTTTAACAATTGGAATCTGAAATAAAAGAAACAAAAAAAGTGTTTATTAAAATTTTTAATTTTCGAAAAATAAGAAAATTTAATTATTATTATTTACTTCTTAATAAATAAATAATAAGTAAATATTTTAATAATTATTTTAATAATGAGTAAATAATATTTACTTTATTAAAGTAAATGGAAAAGATTTTTAAAAGTTTAAAAAAAAATAGTTACGTTATGCTTTTTGAGCTCCATCGAAGGTCCAATTCCCGAAACCATTAATAATTGCGGAGAATGAATTGTTCCACCGGAAAGAATTACTTCATTTTTGGCAATTATTTTACCGTAGGTTCCGTTTTCAAATTTAATTTCTACTCCCTCGATTTTTGAATTCGTCCCCATGAGGATCTGTTGAAAAAAAATAGATAGAAAAATAGAAAAAAATAGTTTCAAATTGATACCAAGAGTATCAAATTGATTCCAAATTTAGTTATAGTAGGAGTGGTAGTCACAGTAGTAATTATAGTTACAGTAGTAGTTATAATTCAATTATTGAAAAAAAATTAAACGCAAACTATGTGAATATTGTTTACCTTCGTAACAAGAGTATTTGTCAAAATATGTAAATTTTCTCTATTCCATGCTCTTTGTAAATAAGCATTAAAACTACTCCATCTGCTTCCATCATTTAACGTGTCACTTGCAGGTGAAAAATTTGCACCTTCAGTCTTAAATTTTTCCCCCGCTTCAATGACAGCATTCGCTAATTCATCATCTGATGAAATTTTTCTCACATTCATTATTGCCGAGACTTTTTTAAAGTACGGTTGTAAATCAAAGAATGACCAACCACTGGGCCATTTCGTGAAATCCTCAGCTCTTCCAAATGAATGGGCCAAAAAATTCAATTGTCCACTTCCGCCCAATCCTTTTCCGCGTGGCCACTTTTGCCTCTATTTTTTCAAAAAAAAAAGAAAAAAATTAATAGTCAGAATTTATTAAAGATGACAAAAATTATAATAATAATAATAATAATATTATTCTCACGTGATCGTGGAGTCCTTTCGATGAATACCATTGTGGTTCGGTTTTAAAAGACCAATCGACGTGTGAATTAAATAAAATTGGAGCTGCTAAAGGCACTGTGGAAAACCAATTAAATTGTCCACCCGCTTCCACTAATAAAACAGTGGAATTTGGATTCTCCGATAATCTCGATGCTAAAACACATCCAGCTGTACCGGCTCCCACTAAAAAAGTTGTAAATTAATTTAAATTAAATTTATTGCAGACAATTAAGTAAATTCCCTTTTTCTAAAATTACATATATATGAAAAATAAAATAAATGTCCGATAAGTAGCATTACCTTAAATAATCTTTATTTACATCAATATTTATTATAGAGTAGATTCTCCAAACTCGCAGTGTTGTGCCCTGTTTCTTGCACGTTCGCACAAACGTAAACATTCAGGTCCGTATCAAGAAAATTACGATCCCCCATTTACTAAATAATGGGTACATATTTATCATATTAGCGACGGCACTGTCATGGAGAATTCGGAGAATCTACTACTGGTATTATCATTATTATAATATGTATATTAATTAAACAATCAATTGAACTATACACTCTTATATTTATATCTAATTTTATTAGAAATTGTAAATATGAATTTAAATTAATTTAAATTCAATTAAATTCAATTTAAATTCAATTCAATATTCAGTTAAAAAAAAAAGGATAAAAAAAGTGATGCAACTGATTGTAACTGAATTTTCTGATTTATATAAAAAATATTAATTTTATTTGTTACTCACCGACAATAAAATCGTAGGAATCATTTGGTTTTTCAATAAGGCTAATTGGTTCATTAAAAATTCGATGACAAAACAATGAAATTGACAAAATCGCGAAAGAAAATAATACGTAACTCAACATTATTGTTTTGCATGCATTTCAACCTGCAGTTGAGACAAGAGAGAGAGAGAGTATTTTCAATATTAAATTAGTACCTTCCGGCAATCAATAGTCCTACATTTCAAAGATAGAGACCCTCTTTAATCAAACATGTAGGTATTTTTACTGATTCATTCGCACATTATTTTTATTCGATACTTTTTATTCAATACTTATTTCATATTAAAATTCATTTGGGGACAAATTAACACTGTAACCCAAACTTACGTTCAAAAAAATTTTTTCCCCCTCTTTATTTCTTTTTCCCCCCTTTGGAAATATTTAAAAAATTTTTTATTATTCGTTACTTTTTTTTATTTATATAGCTAGTTTTGTTAAAAATTATTTTTCATTTACCAATTTTGATTTAATTAGAAGAAGTTTGATTACTTTTTGAAAGTTCTGTTTGAATTTACCGCCGAGATTGAAAAGGAAAAAAAAATGGCGCGTAAGTAACGATTTTTGACGACAGATGGAGTTCCTTGGTTAATTCCTGTTTCTGTCATTTGTTACTCGTTGACCTCGTGGTCGTCGTGTTTTCTCGGTTTTTTCGAAGAGAGAAGCTACAAAAATGAGAATTGAAACGTGTTATTTTTGTTCATCGCGAATTTATCCTGGACATGGAATCCAATTTGTTCGAAATGACTGCAAAGTAAGTAAAATTTCATAGTTCAATTGTGTATTTATCTTTTATTAGGCAAAAACATGTTTTCGTAGTTTTAGGTTATGTTTCCTGTTCATTTTCATTTTCCTACGTGTTTCATTAACGAAATTAACATTTTAACAAATTTATTTTTAATAAATTTTGAGCATGAAAGTATTTCTTTGTATTTTTAGCTTTGAAAATTACGAAATACTGAGTAACTTGAAGGATAAGTTTTAGGTTAGTTTTGTAAACAAGTTATAAAACTAGTTTCGTAATTTTAACAACGATGCTTTCTTTTTGTTTTAAATTTTGTATTAAATTTTAATATATATCAATGTATTTTTATATATTTAATATTTTTATATATTCAATATCTACATTTAATATATTTTTTAAATATCTATTGTTTTATTTATTATTTTAAGTATCAGTAACATTTAATATTTTTTTAATTCTATATAATATTAAAATTAATTAACTAATTGATAATTATTAATAATATCAGGGTAATATTTTATAATAGTAATAATAATAATAGTAATAGTATTAATTTGATTAATTAATTCTTCTCTGTTTTTTTTATTGCATTTCCGTTTCTAATATTTCCCCTCAGTTTATTTGTTGCTTCTTTTCTTCAAATTAAAGAAAACAAACACTGGCTAAAGAACATTTTGTTTTTTATTCCTTATTGTTTACTACTTTTTTCCCCAAGAAAATGTAAGTATAAAGAAATATAATTTTTATATTATATCAAAAATAGAGAAAAAGTAGTAAATTTCCTTTTCTTTTGTTTATTGTTGTAGATCTTTAAATTTTGTCGATCAAAATGTCACGCGGCATTCAAGAAGAAGAAGAATCCAAGAAAAGTAAAATGGACCAAAGCCTATAGGAAAACTGCCGGCAAAGAATTGGCAATTGATCCAACATTTGAATTTGAAAAGAGAAGAAATATTCCGGTGAAATATAATCGTGAAATATGGTCGAAAACAATTGAGGCAATGAAAAAAGTTGAAACAATACGACAGAGAAGACAAAATACACATATAATGCAAAGATTACGAGTTGGACGTGAAGTTGAACGAGAGAAAAATATTAAACAAGTGCAAAGAAATATTTCACTGATTCGTTCACCAGCAGCTGGTTTAAAGGAACGTAAAGAACTTGACGAGTCAATGGAGGACAATGTTGATATCGTTGATGAACCAATACTCGTTGATGAAATTGATATATCACAAGCGCAGAAAAATATTTCCTTCACAAAATCACCGACAATTAAACAAAAGAAACAAAAGGGAAAAGCAAAACAAAAAATCCAAGACGAGGAAATGCTTCTCGAAGCAAATTAATATTTTTCACTAAATTAGAATTAGAAACATAATTATTGATTTCGAATATTATTCTTTTTCGAAAAAAAAATTGACACTTTGTATATTATTACGTAACCGTGAGAAATAATTTCCCCCCTCCTCCATAACTTGTGTAGCTTTAAAGTTAATAAAATAGTTCCTTGACTTGTTAAATAAAATTTTTCTTTTGTATCCTTTTCTTCTAAATATTTACCATTTTGTTAAAATGTTTATTATTATTATTATTATTATTATTATTATTACTATTTTTATTAATATTACTATTTTTACAGTTTTTAATTTTCTATTAAATTAATATTTTATATAATTATTTTAAATATTTTTATTATTATTATTAATATTATTTCTGTTTTTAATTTTCTATTATTATTATTTTCATTATTATTATTATTGCAGTTTTTAATTTTCTATTATTATTATTTTCATTATTATTATTATTGCAGTTTTTAATTTTCTATTAAATTAATATTTTATGCAATTATTTTCAAAGATAAATAAAATTTTATCCTCGTTATTTGTTTATATAATGATAATAAATTTATATAATATTTAAAGAAAAATTAAATTTACGTGAGAAATTTTTGCTGATTAATTCTTCTCTTTTTTTTTTGTTCTAGTATATATACGTGTGTTATGTAGTTTGAAGATTTGGATGCTGGATGAGGATGACTTGGTTTGTTGAATTCCGGGCCGAATGGCGTGAAGATGAAAACGAGAAGATGAGGAGGAGGTTTTTTAACCAAGTGGCCAGGAAGAAACGTCAAAAGGTGTGAGCGCGCCTCGATGACACTGTAAACACTCTCGCGATGTTTCAGCAATTACCATCAGGTAAGTCCCCCTAAACATTTTTTTGGTTTGTCCTTGTGGTGAAATGCGTTATAACAATACGAAAAGAAGTTCGAGAAAAGAAGAAGAAAAAAAAAACACGTCTCAGACTCACTGACAAAACAATCCTTCTTCCAAAGTTTCGAGGAAAGGGTTTTCAAGTGCGTGAGCTCGCAGATTTTGTCAGTATGTACTTCTTTCATCTTTTCCCGCCTGTCACTATACTAATTCTCGAAATGAAATTTATTTTCTTTTTTATTTTTATACAAACATGCTTCCCTGCATTCTTTTGTATCCTTTTGTTTCTTTTATTCTTTTTCTTTTCATTTTTAACAAAAACTTTTTCGTTTAGTGTTTTGTCAATATTTTAGAAGCATTTCCGCTATTTTATTTTATGGGGAGATTAATTTGTTAATGTCAACAATTTAATTTTTGAAAACGATTTTCAGTTTTTGGGGGGAAATATTGGAGAAAAGGTTTGAAAATTACAATTTTTTTGAAACGGTGCGAAACAAATATTTTCAAAGTGCATGCCAAACGGTGACAAAATTGTGTTTATTTGAAAGGCGAACCCTTTTACACTCTTAAACTCTTATCCTCACTACCATGAGTCGTGCCTTTTTGGGGGCCGCATACGTGTTTGGTAGGCTCTCGACTACCACTTGAATTTTGATTCCTCGTACTATATACATATACATAATTTTAAAACTCGCGTGACATTCCTCTCTTGTATAAAAATTTTTTTACCGCTTTGGAATTCTTTCAAAAAGTATCTACAGTTTCCCGTTACCGACATTTATCGGCGCAGTAAAATAATTCCAGTTTCTGATGACAAATTTTTCTTTTATTAATTTAAAAAAAAAATCGTTTGTTAAATAATAATTCTTTAACTTTTTGTTGTTTTTTGGTTTAAAGTTTGTAAACAATTATAATTTTTTATCCAATTGAATGTTTCAAAGAGCAAATATGGTTAATAAACATTGAATAAAAATTACAATATTGTTAATTAACTTTATAAACAAAGAAAACAAAAAAAATGTTTAATAATTATTTTTTGGCTAGAAATATTTTTTTTTTTGAAAAATACACAACTGAATGTTTCAAAATTTCAAAATTAATCAAATTAAAATTTATAATATTAATATAATATTATAATATAATAATAATATATTATATAGTAAAATTAATTTTGATTATATTTTTATTTGCGAAAATCAAAATTTTATTTTGAGGTTATGTACTTTTTGCGGAGTATGTAATAAATTGCTAAACAAAGTGTGGTTCATGTCAAAGTGAAATAGATTTTCTCGAATAAAAAAGAATATAGAAAACTTTCCCCTTCTCCCCCTCTCTTTTGTGCGTTAAAGAAACACTTTCCTTTATTTATTTTTCTGTTTTTCTCTGATAAGAATTTGAGGTTGTTACTTCTTTGATTTATTGTATATACGTCTGGACCCAATCTTATTTCGTAAAATTGTTTGTATACAGAAGGTCCCCTCCCCCCCACTGGTTTTTTCCTTTTTTTCTCTCTCTCCACTTGCGAGATTCTCAAGAGAGCTGCTCACGTTAATCCGACGTTTCATCGAGAGCAGATCTTTTTAACTTTAATAGGATTGTCCGGATTCTATCAGGCAAATTGGATAAATTTATTTTTCTTTTCTTTTTTTTTTCTTTTTTTTGAAAAACTTGTTTTCTTGAGTCAGCTTCTCTTAATAAACGGGAATGTCGCCAGAGATCAATGTCAGATAAGTTTCTCAATCGAAGCCACCACACTCTCCGACATTTATGTCATTTATAGCAGAAAGAAATTGCCAATTCCCACCCCCAGATGGCACAATATTTCAGAAATTGGATCATTTCTTAATACCATACATTGCTATATGCTCTCATAAATTATACGTTACAGTATAAGAAAAAGTAGCAGCAATTTCGGAAAAAATATTTATATTTGTGTATATTTTTGACATTTGTTATTTTATATGTTCGCAATATAGAAAAATAAGCAATCTTGTAATATTAGTTTGTCTTCAGAGAAGAGAATAGTTTCCATCAGTCGGAGTAGAAGATTTTATTCTTTCAAAAGACATTGGAAAATATTTTTCCAAATAGGGTTATCTAAATGATTATATATCTTTTATCCAGATATTATTTTACAAAAATTAATTTATATTCAATGACTTCACTAACCCTTTACTGAAAAAAAATTTATTCGATTTCAATAATCAATTATATTTTATTATTATCAAATAAATATTGATAATAAATAAATATTGATTCAAATAAATATTTACTTGGTGCAAATAAATTTTATTTAAGTCAATTAAATGGTAATTTAATTCAAATACAGAAAATATCCCGTGTGGCAAAATGTTAGGGAACTGATTGGACCCGGATCAGACCGTCTGCTGTCTTTTTTGGCGCTGATCAGACCGTCTTGACGGGGCGCTAATCAGAATGGTGACGATTTATCCATGCCACGGTCTGATTAGACGAGCTATTTATGGGCTGATCAGACGAGCTATTCATGGTCTGATCAGCAGAACCAGTAAAATCTACTGTAGCTTATTGTAATAATAAATGAGGAGTAAATTTAAAAGACTAATAAATCCATTCTCGAAATATTGTAATAAAAAGTGATTTTTATAAACAATTTGTCAGAATGTATTTATCAGGTTTTGTTAACTTCGTCATAGCACGAAATTTTCTCATTCTCATTGTACTTAAAAATCGAGCCCTTAATCTTTTCCTCTTTCTTCCAACAGAAGAATCAGATTCTTCATTCATCTTGAAATGGATATCAGTAGGCTACTAATAAAACAAATTTAAAATAAACTTATAACTTCAAAAGTCATTTATAAATTTACAAAATTTAAAATGTAATCAAAAATATAATTCGTAGACAACATTAATCTATCTATTCTAACCTATAATTTTAGTATTTTATATTGGAAAATATATACTATGTAATATGTGAATATGTTTAATATTCTTATTTATCAAACATATTG
>JUFY01029199.1:0-10943 GCA_001855655.1 Leptopilina clavipes | reverse complement strand
TTGAGGTTGATTGCTAAATTGTCAAATATGAAACAAAGTTGACACGCGAGTTTGAGGACATATAATTTTATTCTTGGGGGAGGCACATCATTATCTTGAGGATTTTTCATTTGTTTACATCCCCAAATACATCCACTAAAAGTCCCAAACTAAAAAAAAAAAAGTAAAAAAAGTTATAAGCTAAAACTGAAAAAATTTAGTCAGTGACACGCACCAGAAACTGACAAAATCACCACCTTTTTTTACTCTCATTATTTTCTACATGGATATAATAATTAATAAACACATGTTACATGTAAAACGACCAAAAATTTGTTGAACTGTGATGTTGCGAAATTATTTTTACAATTTTTAAGTTATCATAATGAGCGACAACATCAAGTTTAAAAGTTCTAGAATAATGCCCATATACTCAATTTATTTTTATAGAAATAAAAATACAATTTATTTTTATAGAAATCAAAATACAATTTATTTTTATAGAAATCAAAATACAATTAATTTTTATAGGAATAAAAATAAATTTTCTTTTCAAAAAAACACCGCAGCTGAGAATTAGTAACAATCAATCATAATTTTCGATAAACAAAAGACGCACGCGATAAGTGACAATATTGATTAATATAACCAACAATATTAATTTAAGATTTTACATCGAACGTGAATTTTTCCCTCTTATCTGAAATTATATCATCAACTCAATTCATATTTTCACTGGTATACATCGGGGTACAAGCCTCGTTAACGACTCTTTGCTACGCCATCCAATAATCCTTTGTTCAGGGTAGGTACTTTTTTCCTGATTCACCCTGTGTGCGTACACTTATATATATATATATCGACGTTAGCAGTCGCGACGCAAGGGCAGGGTCGGCGAATAGTCTTCAGTATGGCCCGCGAACGGCGACCGGGCATGTTCTATCTCGTCTAATAATTTTAACCCAGTTTTTCGCCGGTAGTAGTGAATTTTACCCCAAAAACAAAAAAAAAAAACAACTAAATAAATTCGCGATACAATAATTTCCCAATTTGTGCGTGAGGCCTAAATAAAAAGCACAAAAAAAATTGATTTTAAAAAACACGTCGTCCAAAGCGCACAATCTGCCGGTATTTCTCGCGAGAAATAAAGAAAAGGAAATACAAAAAATAAGCCTAAATATAATTAAAAGGAAAAAAAATGCCTCTACTTGGACTGCCTATAATAAAAATTAATTAAACAAAAATCAAATGAGAAAAATCAAAAGAAAGAATAAATAGTAAATAATATTTGTTGAAAGTGTTTCATAATCGGAAATAAATTTGATAAGTCAATCAAAATTTTGATAAAGACATATTATTAAACAAAACAAAATAATATAGATAATTTTGCGCAGACAAAACAATTTTTTTTGTCCGTATATATTAAAAAACGAATTTCTTTTTTTTCTAGAAAAAATTGAGGGGAAAAAAAGTGATAAAAGTGGCATCCAAACGAATCTGTGATTTTTCTCCCTTTCTCATCTGTGACTCGAAATAATTATTCTGGAATTGCATTTTCCATTTTACAGAGAGTGTATAACATACTTTTTTTTTTTTGGTAAAAATCAAACAGAAGACATATATATATATATATATATATATTTTTCTATATACTCGACGCCAGACGAGTCGTCGCCTTTTCCTCCCACGCAACAGGAAAAAGGTTGTCACGAATTTCAATTATATAATAAAAAAAAAAAAAAGAGCGAGTCTTTATAATAATTATGTGTATATATAATAAACAATATTGATAAGAAAACAAGAAAGTTAAAATAGAAACAATAATTGCTTTCAATTTTGTACAAGAAAAAAAAACGTCGTTTAAAAAAATTGTGCTATAAATCAACTAAAAATAACAAGGAAAAAAAAATAAAAACAAGGATCAACTTGTATTTGCCAAAATGGGATGCAACACCAGCAAGGAAACCGTTCAGCCGGCGGCGGAAGATGCGAAAGAGGACGTTAAGAATGGCGGTAAGGATACACGCGTTTTTTTTTAAATCGATTTTCCTTTTTTCTATTTTCCTTTCTTCTTTTTTCGTTTTTTTTTATGTGACGTAATTTTTCCAAAACAGATCATTAATTTCCAAATGGAAATAACAAACTGAAGAGTCGATTAACATAATTGTGTGATGGCTTTTAATTATCAAACCATTCGCGAGGTGATTAAATTAATTATGACTCATGCTGCAAGAAAAAAAAACCTTTCCTTGTGATTAAAAATCCGCACTTTACATTTCGAAAAAAATATTTTAAAAACATTTTTCATATTTTTAAAAATATTGTTAATATTTTTCATATTTTAAATATTTTAAACATTTTTTAATATTTCAAATATTTTAAATATTTTAAATATTTTTAATATTTTCAATATTTTTAAATATTTCTAAATTCTGAAGAGTTTTATATTCATAATCGTATTTTTATAGGAAATATTTATAAACGTTTTTTTCAACATATAAAACATATTTTCCTCTCGTAAATAAACATATGTTGTATATATTTTTTCCGACATTTTTTTTTCCATGGAATTGCATAAAAAATAAAAATTATAAAATGTACATTTATCATCACGTAAATTTTTTTTTCATTTTTCAATGAATAAAACATTTATAATTTTATATTCTATGTAATATGCATAATAATATTGAAAAATATTTACACTCGATCAATTTAAATTTAGATAAAATATTAAAATAGAATGTGGTGAACAAATATTTAATTCGCCACACTTTTTTATTGCGTATGTCAATAAAAATCTATTTATTTTTTCAGCATCGCATTATTTTCCATATTGAAATCTTCAGTTAAATTGTTTTGCGATGTGCTTTTAGATTATTACAAGTTAAATTTATTCCGCTTGACAAGGGCAAAAGGCAAACTCTGATAAACGATTAGTTATTGATCAGTTAAATAAAAATACTCGTCTTTACAAAAATTAATAATATTTATAAAATATAACAATGATACAGTATTGTATCAATGTAACAATAAAGTATTATTATTAAAATTATACAATAAAAAAAATGTATTTGATTCAAATAATGAATTAGTTTTCTATTATCAACTAAATAATTATTTGTATCAATAAATTTTTATTTGATACAAGTAAATATTATTTGAGTCAAATAAATATTATTTGAGTCAAATAAATATTATTTGAGTCAAATAAATATTATTTGAGTCAAATAAATATTATTTGAGTCAAATAAATATTATTTGAGTCAAATAAATTTTATTTGAGTGAATTAAATTTTATTTGAGTGAATTAAATAGTTTTTGATACAAATACAGAAATTTTTTTTTTACTTACAGTTTATTTGATTTAAATAAAATTTATTTGGTCGAAGTAAATTTGATAATAGACAAGTAATCCATTACTTGAGTCAAATAAATTTTATTTCAGTCAATTAAATTTTATTTGAGTGAATTAAATCGTTTTTAATTCAAATACAGAAATTATTATTTCAGTTCCGTTTTATTTGATTTAAATAAAATTTACTTGGTCCAAGTAAATATTTATTTAATAATAGATAAGTAATCCATTACTTGAATCAAATAAATTTATTTTTCAGTGTTATATAACGATATGAATATTATTTATTTTTATATTCATAAATTTATATTCGTATAATAATGTTATAATGATAAAAAAATAAGATAAAAAAATAATAGTTCAAAAATAGTACAAATTGATGAAAAATAAAATTTTGTCTCTGAAGAAATTAATCAAGAAACTAATTACAGAAAATGTAGATTACATTCTTTTTTTTTTTTTAAATGTAATTATACTATTGAGAATAATATACTTTTATATAACTCATTTTAAATTGAAATTTATATAAAATTTGGAGCTTTACAGATTTTTTAATCTTCAAAGCATGAAATCTAAAGCGGAATCTACATAAAGAGGATAGTGTTCACAAAAGAAAATTCATCCTTTGTTTTTTAACAGCGTTTTTTTTTTATTCGTTTACCTGAGATAAAGTGCAGTAACCATACTATAATTTCCTTTCAAAGAATCTTTTCTCTTTTTGCACATGTCACAAATATTTTCATTACATTTTCATTATTTTATTTCATTTTTCATTTAGTTAAAGTTTAGCTTATTTTTCACATTTAATTAAATTCTACTTAATTAAATTCGAATTTTTAAAATTAATAGTCAAAGAAGATTATTATAGATAATATATTTATACTTGTTCAATTTAAATTTCAAGCATGTATCAAATTTCAATTATAAATGAACGGACGAATCGAAATTTTGTAATATTATCACTTTTAATATGATGTCAATAAATTGGAAACTTTAAAAGATTAAAATTAAAAATTCTTTTCAGAATTTACTTCGATCAAATAAATTTTATTTAAATAAAATAAACTGTAAGTAAAAAAAAAAAAAAAAAACTTAAAAAGATTTAAATTAAAAATTCTTTTCAGAATTTACTTCGATCAAATAAATTTTATTTAAATAAAATAAACTGTAAGTAAAAAAATAATTTCTGTATTATAAGCATTGAAAATTGAAAGTAATTATTCATTCTTGTCAAAACAATGACCTTTTTACAGTTTAACGGTAGACTAGTAGATACAATATGGAAACTTGTTACTAAGAACAAATATGAGTTTCGAGTCAACATGAAATTCGTGTCAAAACTTTCACTCTAAGACATCAATTTATCTTAATTAAAATCTCATATTAAGAGTGACAATATACCAATAGGGATGATAAATATACTTCAAGTTGCTTTTTACTAAAGTTTTCTCAATTTCCCTATTTAATATGTTTCAAAAAATTTTTTTGAAAACAATTTTCCTTTATATTTTTCACTTATGAATAATATTTATAAATAAATTTTAATTAAATCAAATAAACTGTAGTAATAATTTCTGTATTTGAATCAAAAACTATTTAATTCACTCAAATAAAATTTAATTGATTTAAATAAAATTTGTTTGATGCAAGTAAATATTTATTTGATACGAATAAATATTTATTGATACGAATAAATATTTATTGATACGAATAAATATTTTTTGATACGAATAAATATTTATTGATACGAATAAATATTTATTGATACAAACAAATATTTATTGATACAAATAAATATTTATTTGATACAAGTAAATATTTATTTGATACAAATAAATATTTATTTGATAATAGACAAGTAATCGGTTATTTGAATCAAATAAATTTTTTTTTCAGTGTATAAATGAAAAACTTAATAATCAGGTTGAAATTAACATATAGTAATCCACTTTTTTAATAATAAATAAATTATTATTAACACAAATAAATAAATTATTATTAACACAAATAAATAAATGAACTCGAAATAACATTAAAATTATAATAACACACAACAGAGAAATGTTAAAAAGTGTAAATTGAAAGTTGAAACAAACACTATCGATTTTGTAAATGAATTGTTAAATAATAATTTCAGGGAATAATTACAATCTTCCATTTTGAATAATGTCAGTTATTGAGAGAGAGAAAAAAGAATAGAAAGAAAAGAGATGAGGGAAATAAAAGAGAGTTGATATAAAAAGAAGAGGAACAAAAGAGAGAGAGAAGCATTGCCAGAGCTGATACATGTATACATTTATACTCTATATAGATTCACTCTATGGATGAGGGGTAAACACGATTTACACTAGGACGACTATCAGCCTCGCACGCTCATCGTGGCGCGCTTCCGTGAGCCCCTTCAAAGTAGGGGATGTTTGTCGTACACGTTATTTGCCCAATAAAACCACGTGGTGCCACCCCCGCTTTTAGCTGTGATGCTTCACGTGGACTCCGCCCTCGCGACTTCTTCACGTCTGCGCGGACCGCCTATCGCGCACGTTTTTTCCTTCCTATCCGCGACACAGATCACCATCGGACCGAGTCCGATTCACTGGTTTTCGGCACGCCGCGACACACACCGGTGCTTCCCCAAAAAAAAAATTTTCTCTAAACCATTCATCAATTTGGAGATTCGAAAATTATTCCCGCGAGTGTGTGTCCCTTTAGTATATTCTTTTTCTATCAGGATAAAAACATTTTCAACTGAATTGACAAAGTTTCTTCAGTGTTTGTGATTGTTGAAAAATAAATTATAAATTGTCAATTAAAAATAAGACACATATGCGGCAATTTTGGCAGAATTCTATAGAAAAGAAATGCTTTTCAAACTTGCATAGCCTGGTCGAGTATTGAATTTAAATCTAAGTTGAGAATCTTCAAGATTGAGAATAAATTTCATTGGGAATTATAGGAAAATAGTGATATTGTTTTTTGGGGGCTGAGACAGTGTTTCTAGAGTCTGGAATTTGATACTGGCTGTGAGGGAAAACTTGAGAAGGTCCGCGAAAGTGCGGAGAAAACCGGTAAAGTGTTGTTCAGTCACGAGTCCAGGATTCTCACCCCCGGAGGTGGTACCGTCTCGCCCGGGGGCGCGGGGCCTCCAGCGAGTCCAAATTCGGGACATTATCTTCCACCGACTCATAGTCCACCTCTGGTCAAGGTAAAAATTTAATTTGTGTCAGCTTCTTGCAATTTTGTCTCGTCTCGAGTTCTATATTCATATTTAAATCCCGTGCAGAAATTGGCCCAACTTGAAATAGGTTTTTAGCAAGGATCTAACTAGTTTTCCTAGTTTCTTGCCAGGCCCTTGTTAGAGCCCTATTTTAAAACGGGAAAAGTGGGTCAATTTCTGCACAGGATCTTTAAAATCCTACAAAGGTGTTTTCAATTTCCATTATAAATTATAATTTAACAGCAACTTTTTCTTACGTTCTAAAATTCTTCACTTTGGATTTAAATTCTGTTGTTAGGACATTTTGCTCGCATTTTATTGTGATAAAATATTTACGTCCATAAAACCAGTTAATAGTTGATAATTAGTTATAATCGGATTAACTCAACTCTATAGTTAATAGTTATATACAGTTTCCGATGCTGCAATTTTCGACAGTCTTTAAAATCGTGTCGGAAATATAGTAGTGCAGGAATCAGTTTGATAAAATTACAACGTCACAATGAAGTCAAATAATTTAAACGTCATTCTCATAAATTGAAATTATTCTATTAAAGTTTGTCGTCGAGAGTGTAGAATGTTTCAACCAAAGTCAATTATAAACCATTCAATTTCCCCCGCATTCGATTTTGCGCACGCAGTTTGGATTAAATTTTCCTCTAATTTCTTTATTTCCCATTCAACTTATTTTTCAACATTTTTGATTGTATACGTAGAATTTTTAAAATAATCCAAATTTTGATTTAAAGACTGTTCAAGAAATCAATTTTTGCGACTATTAATCGAAAAAATTGTTTTATTTTCTAGACATTGTGCGGATGATTAAAATTCTAGATCTGACAGCAATTGACAAAGATTAAATACTTAAAAATAACCTTTGGATGTCTTTGCAAAGAATTATGCAAGCAATTAAATGGCAATGAATCTTCAAATTCTAAACGTACTTTAATATTAAATTTTGAGATATATCCTCTTTTCCAATTTTCCCTACAGTCTGTATTTATAATTTACCTTAACGAAAAAGAAAACTAAAATAAAATAAAAATAAAAAAATACTTATAAATAATAAGTATTTATCGGATTTTTAAAATTTGCCTTAACGAATGAGAAGATTTTTAAAATGTTGAATTTGAGTGTGAAATTTAATTTCTTTTTTCAAAAGCAGTTGGAAATATTAGCGCGGTATAAAGTCACTTGATGTTTGAGGGATGCTGTATCGTTTGATTTGTGTGACTGGGTAATAATAATAAGCGAAGGAGAAACTCTAGATTATGGGGTGCCCCCCGAAAAAAATATAAGAGAATGAGAAGAACGGGGAAAGAAGTTGGGTCGACGATGATGGGTATAAGGGCGGCTGTCAGTGTTCGTTTTCGTCAGACAGGAGCCAGAATCCCTCCGGGGACCGCGGCAGCTGTCTGCGGCTAAGCTCTCGCCAGAAAGCTCGTCAGAACTTTCCAAGCGCGATTTTGTGGCTTCCACTTCTTTCCAACCTCTCTCCCTCTCTTTTCCTTTTCTTGAAAAGAGATTTTAAAGAAGGTTTTACATAAGTTTTTACAAACCCCTCCTCCCCTCTTTTACATAAAGTTATTTGCTTATTATTTTATATTCCAACTTTACTTACATTCAATAAAATTCACAAAAAGCAAAAATGATATTTCTTGTTACTAACTTAATAATATTATTATTGTTATTGTTATTGTTAATTTATAATTTAATTCACAATTTTAAGTTATAAATAAACAAATCCGTATATAAGTCTTTAAACGACCGTAAATATTTCATCAATCAAATTATTATTATTGACTTGGATGGATTGGTATATTGCTCTCTTAATAATAATAATAATTAATTAAATAAATGTCGCTGGCGTCACAGTCGAAAAAATAATAAATTAATTTCACTGGTTTAATCAACTAATCAACTAAATCATTATAGATTGAATAATTAGAGAGGGTAATGTATCAAATTTAAAGTATTGGAATACTTTAAATAATAATAAAAAGGAGTATTAGAATACTTTAAATAATAATAAAAAGAAGTATTCGAATACTTTAAATGATAATAAAAAGAAGTATCAGAATACTTTAAATAATAATAAAAAGAAGTATTAGAATACTTGTTTTTATTATTATTATTATGAAGGAGGAAGAAAATCCTGCCTTATAACGATATTTTGATGTGTAATTCTATAAAAATGTTTTGCGGCCCTGCGGGTAGATTCAACACGCGCCCGACACTTTCGCTCTGATTAAACTTAATTCATTCCAACAAGAGTATGAAGCTGCAAAAGATGCTAGTGAAGAAGTAACGTGGTGGCTCACGGCTCGCGCTGTCTGCCGACCAATCCTGTCAAGTTAACCTCATTAATAAATTAATTAGATATTATTGTGTTGTCAGTCAGGGCGGCAGCTGCGGGTCTTATTCACTTCATCTATACCCCTTTGCCTCTCCTTATCGTCATAAAATCGAGAAATGACAACAGCGACGAACGACCCGCAGTTGATGCTTAGAAATGTACGCGTACATAAAGAAGGGTTAAGACCCATGACGTCACACTGTACATTTTGCTCTCCTTTCAAATTATTAAACTCTTCGTATACAGTCTTCGTCATTACTGATGAGTCTATAATTTTTTCTTCTTCTGAATTTTATATCTCATTTGCAAAATTAATAATTAATCAATAATAATTACTCACGAATTTATTTACTCGAATTATAATTATTCTAAAATTATTATGCAACAATTATTTTATATATTTTTCAATAGTGTTTGTAAATTCGTGAATAATTAATTTGCGATAATATTTCAAGAAATTGTCCCACTTTTCTCTATTTAAAATAGAGCTCTAACAAGGGCCTTGCAAGAAACTAGGAAAACTAGTTAGACCCTTGCTAAAGCCCTATTTCAAGGCCCCACTTGGCCCTACTTGAAATAGCCCGCGCAGAAATTGCCCCACTTGGCCCTACTTGAAATAGGGCTTTAGCAAGGGTCTGGCTAGTTTTCCTAGTTTCTTGCAAGGCCCTTGTTAGGGCCCTATTTTAGATAGGGAAAAGTGGGGCAATTTCTGCACGGGAGGGCTTTAGCAAGGGTCTAACTAGTTTTCCTAGTTTCTTTCAAGGCCATTGTTAGAGCCCTATTTTAAATAGGGAAAAGTGGTGCAATTTCTGCACGGGTGTAAAAAGAAAGGTACTAATTTAGTACCAATTTTGGCACTAAATCGTAATTTGGTTCTATTTTAATACCGAAATCAGCTCTAGAACCTATTTTTTACAGTTCTTTCTGCATTTTATAATATGAAGATTTAAAAAGTAGTTAAAATTTTATAAACACTAAATTTAAAAGTTTCAAATTGATTCAAAAATTTGAAATCAATTTGATACTTTTAAAACTGAATAGATGCCATTGTGAACCGTTTAGGCTCAATTTTTTCATTATTCCCATATATATTCTATTAAATATGTGTTCCAAATGCCTGTCAAATGGCATTATTTCAATAAGCCAATTTAAGATTGTTAGGATATGAAGATTGAATTTCTTGATCGAAACTTTTGAGTCAAGTAAACTGACCTGAGTGTGTGGATGCTAACAAATATAGATGCCATTTAGAGAAAAACAATTATTTTGAATTACCATTTAACAACATCTTGCTTCAACTAATGCAAATTGACAGATCATCGAATTCATATCAATGTGCGTCTACGTTTAGAAAAATCATTTCGAGAATAAAATTCTATTACATTTAGTTTTTTGTACAGAAATCCTTATTTTTGGGATTAAATTTCTTTCCCCGTAATTCCATTTATAATTGAATCAATTAAATTTCAAAACATACATATAGAATTTTATGAAATTGAACATGCATCTCGATATCATTGAAATTCAGATTATATTAAATTAATGAAACTATAAACATATTTTATATAATATAATGGTCAGTGAACTTTCAACTGATCTCAATTTATTGAATCAGTGATGATGTCTGATTGAAATTCAGCGGAAATTTACTGAGTGAATTGTAATGTTTTACTGGTGTTCTATTAAACATTCAACTCTCATTGTTATATAGTGGAAAATCCGTTTAGTGTTTCAATTTCATCCACTTAAAAATTAAAATGCAAAAGCATTGTAAATCATTTTGTTGTATTAGAAGCATGGCACTACACTGAAAAGAAAAATTTATTTGATTCAAATAACCGATTACTTGTCTATTATCAAATAAATATTTACTTGTCGCAAATAAATATTTATTTGTATCAAATAAACTTTATTTGATTCAATTAAATGGTATTTGATTCAAATACAGAAATTATTGATTCAAGTACAACTTCTTCGATTAAAATAAAAATTATTTGGTTCAAGTAAATATTTATTTGATAATAGACAAGTAATTAATT
>JUFY01029197.1:0-11790 GCA_001855655.1 Leptopilina clavipes | reverse complement strand
TAAAACGCCACTTGATTACCAATCTTGGAAAAAAATTATTCGCCTTAACAATAAAGCAGCAAATACTGATAAAGATATCATAATAATTAAGCTCTTCTGCTCTCTTAATTTGAATCAGTGAAATTTTCACTGCATGTCAATCAGTAACCTACTTCTGGCTATTTCATCAGTCAAATTTCACTGATTTGCAGTCATCTTCACTGCAAATCAGTGAAATTTGACTGATGAAATAGCTAGAAGTCGGTTACTGATTGACATGCAGTGAAAATTTCACTGATTCAAATTAAGAGAGATAGGTCAAATTAATAAGCCTTACCCCCATGAGAGATCCCGATATTAATATCTCAAAATGGACAGAAGAATTTTAGAAAATACTCACAGATGAATGTGTTAGGTCACGTTTCATTTGATAAGAGTACAATTGAGTCTCCCGATTCAAGAACCGGTCGGACGCTATGAACGCACAACGAGCGTCCAACCGGTTCTTGAATCGGGAGCCTCAATTATACGTCATAACGTGTCTTTTCAATATTTATTTATTTTTATTTTAAATATTTTGAGATTTCATTTGAATTTGTTAGAAATTTTAATTTTAATGACAGATTTTCAAGTTAACACACGTTATCTCCACTTTTAACTTTATTTATGTAATTTTTAAAGAATTATTTATTTATTTAGCGCTAGAATAAATTTATTTTCGAGAAAATACTAATTTTTAATTTTGACCGAATTATTATTCGGTTCAAGTCCGTATTATGATGAACCGATTCGGACGCAGACATTGGTAATACCATAATTTAAAAAGATTAAGTTTTACCTAAAGTTCAATATACTAATTTTCCACTTACACTTATTTTGTTTTTTTTTTAAGTCTTTTAAAATAAATGTATATTATATCCATAACAGATTTAGTACATAATGTAAATATTATACGTATTTTTGAGTTGTCAAATTACAATGTTCATCTTCTTGACGCGTCTGTTGCGTTAGGATATAAATCTGCTTTGAGAATCGCTGGTCTGAATGCCATACAAAAAACTTGTCTGCAAACAATTTCATACATCAGATCAGAATATCGCAGAGTTTCATCGTCCAATTTCCATCCGATTCAATAACAAGTTCATAGGGGATAGAATTGAAAGTCACATTGAAAATATGGTGAAATACATTCAATCCTCGCATCATCAAACGGACAGAGGAAAAAAGTTGTGTAGCACAAATTTCATGCAATATTTGATGGCGTGTGAGAGAAGTGAAATTACGTGCGCATGTTTGTTTTGTTAACATCATAGAACATGAAAAGGTTTTTTAAAAATAAAATTCAATAAAATGTAGTTTCTTTAAAAAGATGTGTACATACAAATAACAAGGAAAAATTAATTCCATTCAAAGTGCAGCAATTATACAGGTTTACGACTTGTAGAATGCGTCAATCGCTGAAAACAAATATACAATTAGAATAAGATTTGTTTCATGCGCAACGAAAGAACATTAGGCATCTGTGGATTTGCCCCACAGGCTCCAAGCTCGTATGTTTTACTTGAGCAATAACTAACAATTCGTAGTTTGCGGCCCGCCGCTATATTTTCGTCAGTTGGTTCCCTGAGGCCCCGTGAAACCACCAATTTATTATACCCTATCTGAATTCACATCCATCCCTTATAGCTACTACTGTGTTGTTTCAAAATTGTGTACAATGCTACGAAGAGAATTATTAAGTAGACATTTCATATACGGCAAAAGTGGATAGTGTCGGTTATACTTTTCTTTCGAAGAATTATCTAAATGATTTTGCAGTTTTTCGAAAGTTGGATCGAAAAAATGACGTATGAGACGTCTTTGAATTAGCAGTTTATAGAAAAAGAAGGTATGCGCGGATAAAATACTGCTCTAATTTTTTTCACTATTTCTTTGCTCCACTTTACCTTTCTGTTCGTTTATTCATTTAGAATTAACCTACTCGAAATTGCAAAGTTTGAAAGAGAAATAAAAGTTTATTCGCAGGTACATATGTATACGTATATATTTCCGGCAAGTTGTACCCCACATTGGACTTTATGTAAACTTGCAGCCAAAGTTTCTGTTTCAACGTTATTAAGGTAGGTGTACTGATATACACTTGAAATAACTATTGAAATGATTCCCCCGGGAAGCTGAGGAACGTGGCGCAGCGCTTAATCTTTTCTACTTTTCCTGCAAGCGAGCATCGATCATCGATTATTTAGAACACGGCAGGCGTTACCGCGCGCACTCATTTTATGAAACCCGAGCGGTTGGATAAGGTATAGTGAATTACGAGCTCTCCTGCATTTGTCGATTCTAACGATTTTACTGGATGCGATAGAGTTGCACTTGTTGTCATCTCTTATTCACTGCTTTTCTCTTAATACTTGAATTACTTCATTGCTGATTACAATAAATTAATCAATTAATCTATTGTTAGAATTTGGAAATTGGAATTATTCGATGCAACAAATATAATACAATAAAGTGCTTGTTTATTGCAACGTCGGAGGCGCATGATCTTTCCTTTTTACATTAGAGTCGCAATTATAGTGCGCTATTACAGTTGAGCGAATAAAGGATGAAAGAGTGTGAGATTTATTGGCTGAAGGTAGGTGGAGGTGCGAATTGGCATTCAAAAGAACCAAGAGACAAGAAAACGAATGTCCGATCGCGTGAGCAGTGCTCGTCAAGTGCAAACCTTGGATATTATCGATGTGGGATAATGATAATCGCGTTAATTCCACCCGCCCTATCATCTACTTGTTTTTCTACAGGTCTCGACGAATGTAGAATACAATGGTAAGCTACGCAATCTAACGATAAGTAACGCGCGGAGGCTATATACATGCAAACACGAAAAGTCGCCACAAGACTTATGAAATCGCGTGTTGGCAAGCAAGCCCTGCTGCTTGTGTAGTGCCTACTATTGATTTACCTTTAGGAAAAAGATTTACTCATCTAAAATTTGAATTAATGTCTATCCAACTATTAATTACATTCAGATAAAGGCAGGAAGACATTTAATTAAATTATAATAATTCATTTTCTTTTTTCTTCAGGAAATCTTCAAATGACAATGAAAATGTTAATTTTATTAAGCAAAGGAAGGGCTTGTTGCTTTTGAATAGTGATTTTTAAGTTTTATAAATTAAGTTTGTTACAAATGTAGTAATTGTCATAGTCATCTTTATTAATCAAATGAAATTTAGCTTCAAAGTAAAGTTTCAGACAAGTATTTGCAATGATATAGTTCGATTCTTCTCATGTTAGACACGAGCACACGTTCAACAATCATATCGCATGACACATGAAATATCGACGTTTCCGACACTCTCTTCCTACCACTTCCACTTCATAGACTTTATTGCAGAGTGAGAGAACTACTTCACTTCATCTGACGTTATGCAATTCTAATTGAGAAATACTATGCAAATTATTCAAACATATATATTCATCCTTGTATAATTCAATTTTATAAATTTCGTTAGGCCCATTGACTGAAAAAAGTGGTATTAGCTTTTATAACTTGAAACATTTACAAGTAAAGTAAATGTAACTTGGGAGTTGAGCATCTGTTGACGTCGTGAATATCTTTTATTATTACTTTTACTATTACTCTTATTCTATAACGAAATGTCGTGAATTCCAGCAGCTCTGGCTCGGGCATATTGGGCTGCTGCATGTTGAGTTTGGCCAAAGACTCGTATGACGTACTTTCCAGACAGGAGGGCCCAGGAGCAACAACCATCAACAACGAACGCTTAATTAAATCGAGTTGCTTTATCGAAAAGTCGATTCAACTGAATGACATGAACTGGCAACGGCAGCTTTTACGTTAACGCGTCGTTGGGGCGGATAGGGGTGCGAGCGAAACGCAATCAAAAACTTTGGAGCTTCCGATTAATATCCGAGAACACCGAGAACGTGCAATGGAGCAGAGATAGTTCTGTGGCGTGACAATTTCCAATCAGAGCACGGAAATGGCACCGTGTTATAATATCTCAGACGTCTCGGACGGATATGAGAAACCTAGACATTACTTAACAATTATGTAAGAAATTCTGAATCTCTTTAGTGCTTCAGTATAAATAGGAGCTGAAGTGTCTTAAATTTCGTTACTTAGTAAATAAAAATCACTTTTAGTCGATTCATGTTAGAGAAGGGTGACACGTCAACTTCAATTGGCAAATTGACTTTTAATATAGATAAAAACATTTTTCTTTAAATTTGTACGAACTGACTTTCAATATAACCATGAAAATTAATCTTATGTACAGCATTTTAGCTAAATTCTTTGTTACACGGAAAAGTAGAAGCATCAACCGGTTTACAAACGATTCGTAGCCTTGGATCCTGGCAAGAAGGCTTTTCTTGCCGGTATTGTACAAGAAGGAACACCAGAACCAAGTGATTTGGACAAGAAAAAGGACTAAGGTAAAGGTTTAAAGTATAATCGAAATGTCAATTCTTGACGACGAAACGTTCAATCATCTTTATATTAGATTTTGATTTAAAAAAAAGAAGCAGACATTTTAACCATATATTTAAAGCAATTAAATAATAAATATAATTTCTTTGGAGTCACTATTAAATATACATATTCCAGAGAGAAATGCAGAAGGGAGGATGAGAAAGTGACTGTCCTATCACTTATACAGCTTATATTAATAACGGGTGTCATGCTGGAATTTCATTAGAACCCTTATTCTACAGATGGGATAAGGATACTTCAAGTCACTTAAGTAAGTTGAACCGTTTTCAGAGCCGATTCTCGCAGTATAAATTTACGATATGTCTTCCCTTTCCATTAAATATTTAAGCAGTGCTTTTTTCTACATTCTTCCTTGCTGAAAAGCAACAGAAAATTTGTTTTTACCTTTCATATTACTATCTTTAAAAATTAAAGAAAAATAGTGTTGCATCAGTCATATATCAGCTTTCATTATTCTCAGCAAGTTCTATGAAATTAAAGAATCTTTGCCTGATTCAGCTCAAAAGTTGAGATCAGTACAGGTTGTAATATTTTGGGGTTATGGAAATAGGAAAAGCAAATATGTTGCTTAGGTATATAGCTGTAAAGTGAGTTCTACTTTAAGAAAAGTTAATTAAGATTATTAGGCAAGATTGGGGAAGAAGAAAAAATATTGCTGTTTGTGAAATTGAGAAATTGAGTACATCACGTTTCTTTTGGTTTCCCTTTGAAGAAGAAAACATTACTGTACGACGAACAGGGATAATGTGACACGGTTCGCGAAGCATGGTCTTGGTTACTTCTGCACTTTCTTCAGTGTAAACGGACGAACTATAAGGTAAAGTACATTGTGATGGTGGGTTGCACAACGCGACAGAGGTGACAATTAACACGCTTCACAGCGGGTGGTGTTCCTAAGCCGACGTTCCGGTCGTTCGTTCATTCATTTCGTTCTTTCATCCTTCCTGTTTTCTAGAGCGGAAATATACTATGGATCATAGGAACTCTAATATCAACAAGGCTCTTGCCTTATAGTCAATCGTCCAAATAAAAAGACGATTCCTTGCGATTTTTAGTAAAATAAAGTCTAAGATATGGATTTGTTTATTATAAATAAAATATATTTACTATTTTGTTTCGCAGTCAATTTTAAATGTACAAAAATATGATTTTCAGAAAAACATATGCCTCAAAGAGGACTTTTTTCAATTCCCAATATATTTCCCAAGCTTTTACATTTAGAATATATGAAATTTAATTTTTAATAATGAAAATTGTGTTTAATATCTTAAAAAAGAATAAATATACTATATAGTCCACATGTAAGCTGGCAAGTACTTTTTGGCTCAGTACAGTAATAATGTGTCTCGGAAACGAAATGCATGACTCTCCTTACTTTTTGATTCGAAGCTTTAATGTAAAATTGTTCCACATACGAGCACTTGAGAAAGGTAAATTTAGTGTAAAATTGTGTACGCAAGGAAAGATCTACTCAAACGGGCAGAGGGCTTTGAGAAGCGTCTCGATGTACAAGTCGTACGTGGGCAAGCAATTGAGATAATGTTTACTTTGCTTTTTAGATTTTTCATATTTTTGCGTAAACATTCCTTTTGAGTATTTGCATTAAAGATTCTAGTGAGAATATTTGTTTCTTTCTGGAACTTATTTTTATTTTACAACAATTATTAACAATTATTAAAATTGGCAATAAGATCTAAAAGTCTCTTCTTTTTTCAAAAGTGACGGGGCGAATGTGTTCAGCAAGTTCATTTTGATGTTGTTCTCTAAACGATATAGGCTTCCGAGTTTCCCCCAAAAATATAGAAACAAGCGATTATCAAACTTAAATATTGCTGGACAACTTTGAATTTACGGTGCAAATTGTTAAAATAACATTTCTAATTACAAAGTCGTGTGGTGCAAGTGCGCATTCAAAATGATAAAATGTCTGGGCCCTCTTTCAAGTTAGACACGCTTCATGCTTTTGATCAAGCTGGGTTTCATACACGGCCGACTAAGTTGGCAAAGCCCACAAGTCTTGAGCTTGGCGTATCTTTCACATTGCTCTGCAGGAAAGTGGGTTTCTTTCTCGGAAGATTACAGAAACGCGTACACTATACAGACAAGGTAGCATTCTCATGCTTTTTGAAAAGTGGGACGGCCACTATATGTGCTTTCGACTGCCGTTGTCGCCGCTTGCAGCTTCAGAACGTGCTGCTTCAAACTATGTTTAATTTGCGTGGCTCGCATGCCAAATAGTGTATTACATCTGTGAAATTTTCTAGAAATGTCACCATCTGGCAATCATATTTATATCCTAATTTTACACAACACCATACAAGTATGCTTTAACTTTTGAATCGGAATCGAGCATCAACACTGACAATTTGTCACTTTTTATTATAAACTGAAATGTGAGAGTTTTCATGATACACCTAATATTTCAAGATATATTATGATGAAATGCTCCCCTACAACTGGGTCGTTGTGTGTGTATATTTATATTGGTTCGTGATGAATGATCGATTACTCTGATGGTGGAATTTAAAGTTGCAACTCGTTCAAAGTGCAAAACCGTTGTAGCGATTCTGTTCCTCTGTCATGTATCTTTTCTCGCCGCAAAACCACACTAGCGATTGTAGGGAAACTCACCCTTTGCGACACATAACTTTATGACCTACAAACGCTGCGAACGTGAACCCATTAGTCGTCAACTGGAGCAAACATTTTCCACCGTGTAAGTATGCGCTCACAGTATATAGTAAAAGAAGCAAAACACAACAGTTATCTCGACTGAAGCTTTCTTGAGAAAAAAGCTTATTTATATTACCAAAGACAATGATTCGCTGCGCACGAGTCTCTGCACTGCTCAAGCGTTTAAAGAATTGAGTTGTTTTTAATTCTTTTGTTTCAAAGAAAAGAAAGGCTAGCAGATAAGATTAAAAATGTAATATTCTTGTAAGACAATATTCTATTGTCTCAGGTCTGTGAGCAGAAGAGAGGAACGACGAACAACAATTTACAGCTGAGTAGTGCTGTAGTCTAAATCGAATTAAATAAAAAAAGGTCAATTTTTATTCACTGCGATTGAAAAAAAACATAAAATTTTTTAAAAAAGAGAAAAATAGTCAAGTTTTATGGATTAAATTAAAGGACATAATATATTTTGTGTCTTTCTATCAAAAAAATTTTTCTTTTATATTTTTGACGTTTAAAATTGTTTTCCAATCATTAAAAAATGATTGGTCTGATAATTACTGAAAGGCCTGTACTTGACCTCCTGGTAAGAAAAAAAATATCGTGCAGATCACTAGTGCACAAGTGATTATGGCTTGTGTTAATCATATAGTCAAACATCTCACACTGCCAGTAATGACGTATATCTTCGATTTTAGCATATAATAAATATACAAAATAATAAAAAATATCTTGGCAAAATAAAATTGACTAAAAATTTATTTGCTCAACGTCCACTTATTGGGGCATATTGATTGAGACGAATGCATATAGTTAACTGTACACCTTTTGAACCAACAACATAATATATACATTTTTATATAAATAATTGAATTACAAATTGTAACCGCACTTAAATACTTTTGACAGGTTTTTAAATATCGTAGGTATATAAAAATAAAACTCTGCAACTTTATTTAAATTAATTTAATAAAAATACGCTTAATGTCAAAACACAATATGCTTTTAATTTTAAAGTTATTTTCAATTTAACTTTCAGATAAGCACAGTAATGCAAGCAGATCATCAGGAAAATCGACGGGAATGCAAAATACTGACTTGCGAGAGAATGCAAATTGATTTCGTACACTTGACGAGCATCGGATATCAATGTGCTAAAGATTTCCTTATTCACTTCGGTAATGTATCCCGATTTCTAACCTAGATTGAATAAATTATGCATGAATTTATTCCAACTTTTTTAGCCGTGGACTTTAATTAAAAAGTAAAAAAAGTTGATATTAGTTGCAATGCCGAGGGACACTTTTCAAAACTCTTTTCACTTGTATAGTAACAATAATAATAGTAATCTTTGACTCAAATTAAGAATATTGATTGAATTACGAAAGAAGAAATTCCATTCCATACATGTCTGCGTTTTGTCGTAAACATACTTACAATTAATGTAGCTAACTATATATATTTCAGTGAGACTGACCACAGTTGTCAAGTTGGTCGAAAACCAATATATTATTGCTTGGAAAATTAAACTTAGCTTTTAATCCTATCATCTTCTCTCTTCTCTCCATATTCGTGCAATTCCGTCATGGTAACAACTCGGTATAATCCACTGAAGCGCGCCAATGCGATGCTGGAACGTAAGTATAGCTATTGGGGTTTCACCGATGGAATTATACCAAAAACTTGTCAGACTGGGGCCCACCCAACTCAGCGATAAGGATTACTTTTCCCAATTGATCCCGCCGACTAAAAACTAAAAAGTGTATGATTTATTTTTGTGAAAACTATTATTTTCAAATTCACGGAGACTCATTTCTACTCTAGATCAGCAATAATATTTTCTCATGTGCTTCGTCACAACAATTTTCGGAAACACTGTTGCATTGATCTCATTCCTGGGAGTATATATTATTTCGAGAGTGAAATAAATTTTTTACTTCACTCTAATGCAGAAGAGAACTGACACCCGTTTACAAAGGGTAGATATGAAACGTGTAGTGGAGAAATGTGCTTCTTCCGCGATTTTATCAGATGAATATTCATTCGTTGTAATTATTGTCAGAATCACTTAGAATGATACATGGTTCGCGTGCGATGTCCCCGTTATGTGTCTCTCAGTAACTGACGACGGCAACATAACACCGTAAGCAGTTACGAATCATCGCTTCAAGAGAATAGGGGAAAACCTCTTTTAGATAACGTCTTCGCTGAGATATATAAAGGCCCAAAGTATATGTATATGTATACACAAAGGCGTGAATATACAGACACGTTTTTAATCTATGTAAGACTAGCTTTTACTTTGCCTTTCATTTCAAGTTTTAAAATGTTTCCTAAAAGAAAAATATGTCAAATCCACAAAAAAGACGAGATTTTCTCTCTTTAATATTAACGATGTCCCAAAAATTGAGTGATTCATAATTATGCTCTTTACAGGACGAAAATAAGCAATTTCTGCCGACGCGCCAAACTTATTCTCTCCTTAAAAACAAAAAGTCAATAATTTAATAGTGTAAGGATTTTGGGCAATAATTCCCCAACAGATACTATACTTTATATTGTATCAAGGTGATGTCCTTGTTCCAATATTTAATAAGAACGCATTGCTTACAACAATATATAGCAAAATTTGTTTCTATTTTAAATGTTTTTGCAGTTAATTTTATTTACTATATAAATGAGACTTTCTTTCTATAGCGATGCTTCGGAATGGACTATTATTCACTTTTTTACATTTCTCATTTTTCGATATAGGTTTTCTTCGAGAGTCGTTTACATCAATCAATCTTGGGTGGCATAAAAACGGTCTATTGGCAATTCCAGTCTCAGTGCAAAGTGTAATATAGTTGAGGATTTGAAATTTCCTTATTACACCCAACCTATAAAATGGCAATCCGCTCTAATCATTCTGCGAATTCAAACTGCAAGAAAAAGAAAATTATTCAGCTATTTATCTTGATAAAATCTTCCCATGTTCTCTCTAAATTTGAATTAGTAAAAATTTTAACTAATTTGAATTAGTGACTCACTTTTTGCTTTCGAATTAGTTAAATTTTACTAATAAATAGTAAAAAAAAAATTTTCTACTAATTTATTAGTAAATTTTAACTAATTCAAAAGCAAAAAGTGAGTCACTAATTCAAATTAGTTAAAATTCTTACTAATTCACATTTAGAGAGTTGATTGCTGTTTTCAAGAAATATTTTGAAATTAATTTTCCACAAATAGGAATATATATTTGCGCAAGTTGCAAAAGAAGAATTTGAATTTGCCTTTTTATTAGCCAAATTTTAACTTGATACATAAAGTAGATTGTAGTGGACTGAGATCAGAGGCATTTGTACAACTTCGCCCAACGCAACACTCGAGTCCACCAACTTTATATGTACTTATGTGACGCATTGCAAAACACATATAGGTATTCCTGACGAAATATTGGTCTCTCTAAAAAGGGACGCATGATTCTTCTCCGGAATTCGCTGAATAAAAGTATTATTATTCGGGAAAATAGTTATCTCCATAGAAATATTATGAACTTAATGTAGGGTGCATTTCAATTATTCATAAATACAAAGAAATCTTGTTGATATTTTACAATCTTTGATTAATAATCAGGTATTATTAAAAAAATACATAATATCATAATTGTAATTGTATATTTTTTAAAAGGACAAATAATTAGTCTCAATATAAATGAATAAATGTTACAAAAATTACTTACTTTTAAATAGGTACCTTTACAATTTAGACTACGCAATACAACTCTTGGTAAATTTTGATGAAATACAATGTCTATTCAACTAATTCTGACATTCATTTTTCAACTTGAAAACAACAGTGAAAATGGAGAAAAAATTTCTCATTAGTCAAAGGTAGATTTTTTTTTTTTCATTTATCGGAATATTCTTCGCACAAACTCAATGGTCACGAACGAGCATTGTTTAAATTACGAGTGCATTTGATCGCGGGTTCATTTGGCGAGTTTCCAATTACAATTAAACCGATTACCACCATTCGACGAACACGGCTAACAAAAAGCGTGGCTATATCGCTTTGGAAATTCGTGTGAGATGGTACGACGAAGTAATGGCAATGGTGTGGCGCGTCGCGTCGCGTCGCGTCGACGTTGTACAGATTATCACAATTTTCACAAAATGTACATCGATTTAAATGAATTTCACACATCACAACTGATTATTATTTGATTAGACTTGTCAATATACTTTAATTGCAAGAACTGTTAAAGTGCAAGTACGCTCTCTTACCTCAAAATGCATTCGAAATATAATTACGGCAAATTCAGGCAATGTGCGTAATATTTTATTCCTCGTCAGGTTAATAGATACATATATATTGGGTTTAAAATGTGCATATTATGCAGGACTTTCTTTTTTTAATTTTAAATGAGTACATCATGTACACTAACTTTTGCACCATCTGTCTTACCATTCTCTCTCTCCTCTCTTTTTCTCTTTCTCTTTCTCTTTGGCCAGCTAATTCCACGTTCGTAAATCTTTTTGTAAATGTGGTAGAACCCATAAAGGTATCTTTATTCTTCTCGATTGTCGGCGCAGAACGAGGGTGATTAAAGGTTTTTTTAATCCTTTTGAGTTGAG
>JUFY01029196.1:0-16179 GCA_001855655.1 Leptopilina clavipes | reverse complement strand
CACGGGTTTTATCTCGAGAGTTCGGTAGGACATTCTCTTATATAGCAAAGCCTTTTGCTGAAAGTTGCCTCTACCGCCGAAGTTGTTTGTTCCTAAAGGATCAGAGTGGGAGGTTTCAGATTTGCCAGTCTTTTCGATAAGGCAATGATTAATTTTTGACCAGAATCTTCACAGTTTATTACAGATCCTTCAATTTATCATTCTTTCAAAATTGTGAGAAATATCCATTTAATATCCATAAAAAAACTCTCTTTTCGTTCCGAAACGTATTTCGTGGAATTTTTAAGAGATTGCGAATTTGAGGACTTCCGCTTCTTTCTTCAGAAATTTAATATACAGATTGTAAGAAAATTTGTTTTAAAAATTTCTTTAAATAATTAATTTCCAATGTGTCAGTTTATATGGATATAAATTTAAAAAAATTATATTTGAATTGAATGAAAGAATTTTTTGGTTTTTGATATTCTAAAATTATTGAAGAGTTTTCGATTGGAGAAAATATCATAAATATTATTTGGGGGAAAATTTTTTAATGGGATAATTATTTTAATTAGTGGTTACAATAAGAATTAGTAATAAATTTAGATTTATTGAATAATTAATTTATATAATAATAATTGCTCATGAATATTTTTCGTCGAGGTATTATATAAATGAATGATGGGCGTTTATTTTTTTTTCATGATAATAATTGACTCAGTTTTTTTATTTATTTATTTATTTTTTTTTTTTGTAGAAATTGACCTCAATACGCGAACGATATTAAATCGAGTTTGAACCTTTCTTTGAACCGGTTTTTGATGAGATCATTCAGATGACACTTTCGTTTGCGCACCTGTTCTTACTCGATTCTCTTTTCATATAAAAAAAAAAAACATTGGGGGAGGGAAAAAGTGGAAAACGGCAGATAAACAAACAAATTTTATTAGATATTTTATTAATATTAGTATTTTTGCATTTTTTTTCTTTTCATTGTTATAATTATTATTGCATTTTGAAAATATAAACTTTTTATGCAAAACTGTCCAAAGTTTTAAAATGCAAAAATATTTATACCAAATTATCAAGATGTGGATAAAATTTTTGTTTGCTGAATTAATATTAGTTTTTATCGGAAACATTAGAATATTATTGTGATTTTGAAACAGTTGGAATTCAAATTAGTTTTACTTTCAATTTCATGTATATTTTGAAATCAAAAATACTTTCTTGCTTTTTTAAATTCAATTCAAGTCGGTACAGTGAAAAGGCCCATTTATTTACAAAGTGAATCTTTAATTAATAGTGCTTTTGTTGATTTCAATAATTATTTTTTGCAAACAATGAAAATAATTAATATTATTGAATTTTATGTTAATTAAAAGCTGGTAACATTTGTCATCACATCTTCTAGTAGGCAAATTTATTAGTTTTTTATTAGACTAAGTTAACTAGAGAGGTGAAAAAAAAGTTTTAGCTGATGAATAAAATATATGGAAATAAGTCATGGAGTGTTTTGTAGTCAATCGACTATTGTTTTGCTAGAGTAAATAAAATTTTACATGTTGCATTGTCCGCACCCTGAACTTATTATTGATTCTTTTTACATCTTCCGGTTAAAGAAGAGAAATTTTTTTTTATATTTAAAAATGGGCCAATTAAATTCATTTCTGCTAATTAAAATTGTCTTAAAAAATTTGAAGCACTTTACATATTTTATATGTTATATTATTTATATTATATTTTTTATTATTATATTATTTTATATTTTATATATTTTATATATTTTATTACAATATTATTATATTGTATTATTTTTTCAAAATTCAAGGAACAGTCGTTCTTTAAATAAATTAAATATCAAATTTTTAATAGATGTAAAAAATGATTATTATGAATAATATGATCAAATTTTATCCTTAAATAGGAGCCAGAATATTTTTTTTTCTAGAAGATTTTTTTTCAGTAAAAGATAGTTGACGAGGCGCGGAATTCTTTTGGGGCAATTTTTTCAATTAACATTATTTTCCCATAAAAAGAATGTCTTCTTTCGACTAAAAATTTCGTAACCATGTTGTATATAATTGATGGACATAAAAATACGTAACTGAATTATTTTGTTACTTAGTTTTGTATACTGATATAGGGAAAAAATTATTAGACAGTTTCAATAAAGAAACGTGTTATTAAACAAAAGGTCTAAAAAGCTTTGAATTTTTCACGTAAGAATCAAAGAAGAATATTAATTTATTCTTTCCATGGTCCAATGCGGATCTTACATCATCAACAGATAATAATTCCCACCTATATATAAAATTCATCGAAAGTCTTTCTTTTTGCACACCTCAATGATCCGTATTATATTCGATTAACAACGGACTTGACTTCCGCGAGATAATTCTCTATACACTTGACCGCAAAAACTTCCTCTTCAAAAAAAAAAAAAAAAATCTGCCCCAATTGTTTGCTGTATGTAAAAAAATTGTTGAATTTCGATTTTTTTCTGAAAATAATAATTACACTGAAAAAAAATTTATTTGATTCAAATAACCGATTACTTGTCTATTATCAAATAAATATTTACTTGAACCAAATAATTTTTATTTAAATCAATAATTGAATCAATAATTTCTGTATTTGAATCAAATACCATTTAATTGATTCAAATAAAGTTTATTTGATACAAATAAATATTTATTTGATAATCGATCGGTTATTTGAAGCAAATAAATTTTTTTTCAGTGTAATTTTAAATATTAATCGTATATAGTTATTTCCTTAAATTTAGAGAGTAATTTATCAGTGATCCGTAATAATAAAAAATACTTTAGGTACTTCCTCTATGAGGAATGAAATAAGAAAAACAAATTTTTCCCCAAATTTTTGCTAAAAATTTACGTAATATTTTTGATTAACCCAATTCTTCAATTGAATGAAATGATTTTCTTTTTTTCTTTTAATTAATTTATGAATTACTTCCTGATATGCAAATTTGTATATATATGTGAAGACCGGTTACTCTCGTTGATAGTTAGTAATGACTACCTTTATACGAGAAATAACACAAGTCAACAATTATCATTTGCTGGTATATAAATGAAAAAAAATTTTTCCATATAATATTTATAAATGAAAAAAGAAGATCAATTCGAGAAAGTGAATTTTCACGGAAGTAGACTTAAAAGTTTCCTCTTATATTTCTCTTGGATTTTATAAAATTGTACAAAATAGATTGTTGAAAGTGTAGTTACCTTCGAGGTCAAATTGTCAATAGTTTAAATAGCATTCCGATAAATTTTTTTTTTTCAAAAATCTTTACTCTTTTCCCATACATTTCAATTTAATTTCAAATTCCAATAAATATTGCTAAATGAACAAAATTCATGATCACATTATAATTATTGATTGCTGTTATTGTATATATTGCGGGATAGGCGAAATTATCGATATTAATAAATCTCTAAAAATTATAATTAATTGTACAAGTTGAGTTTTATAATTATTGAAAATGAGAAAATTAATTTTTAAAAATTTGATTTTAAATTTGATTTTAAATGAAATGAATTTCATTTAAAAGAATGGTAAATTTTGAACTTTTTATTTTAGAGCGAATTTTAATTAGACGGACTTGTTTAATTTGCATTGATTTTGAAAACAATGGAATTTTCGAAGGAAAGATTTCCATAGTTTTCGAGACATTGACAACCCATTGTTATTATTCGAATTTTTGTGAGCGTGGGATGCGATATTATCTACTATTTAAAAAATAATAATATACAACTTCACGCGATAGTCGCGTATGAAGAAAACAATGACCTTCTCCGGCAAGTTGTTTGCTTTGAAAGAAAGTTCCATCGATCTGGATTCATATATTTCAATAATTTAGTACGATTCAGTGCATGGAATTTGACGATGAGGGGAATTATAAAAGAAAAGTGAGATCGTTCTTCGTGTTCGAGAAGAGATTGAAAGTTTTGGTAATACCGAAAGGAATTTCTTTCTCATTGCTTATCGAGATCATTTTTTTCCCCCGTTCATTCAAAGTTTCAGTTGGGTACCAATTTAATTATATCGTCTTTTGTGATACAGCGGTGAAATTCATTTGCAAGTATCATTTCATACCTGTCGAGTAGTTTAAATAACATTTCTTTCTGATTTTATCTAAAATTTTAATAACTGCCAGAAAGTTTTAAAAAAATCATCCTTTTGGCCTCAAATTTGACTCGCATGAATATTTCACAAATCTTATTTGACGTAAAATCATTTAACATAAATTTCAAGGACATAAAATTCTTATGATATAAATGTCATTTGACATGAAATTCATTTGACATAAATTTCATTGGACATAAAATTCAGTTGACATAAAACACATTTAACATAATTCTCATTTGACATAAAACACATTTAACATAATTCCCATTTGACATAAAAATTACTTGACATAAATTTCATTTGACATAAAATTCATTTGACATAAAATTCATTTGATATAAATTTCATTTGACATAAATTTCATTTTGCATAAAAATATCTGTCAAATGAAATTTATGTTAAATAAATTTTATGTCAAATGATATTTACGTCAAATGAATTTTATGTCCAATGAAATTTATGGCAAATAAGATTTGTGGAATATTCATTGATTCAAAGAAAAATTTTCTATCTTTTGTATTTATTTTTCACGAAGAAAACAAGTCAAATAATTAATAATTTTTTCAATTAAATCATTTTTCTAAGTGCATATTAGTCTAGTCAATGTGTTAATTAATACTAATAAAGGAAAAATTAATTAACCATTTAATTTCTCTCTTATCTCAACTCGTGTTTTAAAATTGCAATTAATTTTTTTATATTATGAATTATCATAAATTAATAATTGCAATTAATTAGAAGAATAAAATGATACTTTGTTCCCGTCTTATTATAAAGCAATGAACCGCGCGCAGCTTCTTAATTAATATATTATGTATTATATATATGGCTTTGAGATGAAATCATTATTTTTTGTTTGATGATCTTCGGGATTATAATATAATAATTGTTATTGATCGAAGGGTGTGGTCACTCTTCGATAGTGAAACAGACATTAAATTGGACATGGACGCGTTTACCTGTAATACTTTCACTCAGACATATCAGAACCATGAGAGAAAGTACATTCGCCCTCTGCCCATTTTAATGGACCATATGTAAAAATGAATAAAAATAAAAGAAGGCGATTGGAAAAAAAGAATTAAAAAAAAAAAAAACGATTCAAGATTTGCAATGATCGAGAGTCAAGCAATTGCTTGTTCAAGGATCTTCAAGGCCAGGCCACTCACGAGGCACTTGATCTTCTTTGATTATACCATTGCGTCAAACTTTCCTTATTATTTAACAAAAATTATTCCTTCATCAGTTATGGTGTATCGCTCAAAATATCGACTTCGTAACTCATGACACGATCTTTTTGTAAAATGAAATTAAAATTTTCAATTTTTCAATTTTTCAATTTTTCAATTTCACGAGATTATTATTAATTAACTAATTTTTATTAGCTTGAAAAATTATAAAAAGTTTTCTTTGACTCATTCGAATATGACTTATTCTGAAAATAATTTTCCGATTTGTAGTAAAAATTTTTAAACAATTAAAATGATAATAGTAATCATAAAGTGAAATGGAAAAAATTGTTAAATCTATAATTGAAAGTAAAAGTTGTAATTGTACAATAGAGAAAAGGAATAATATGAATTCTTTAAATGAATATATATATATATATATATATATATATATATTAATTAAAAAAAATGTACACCATGTTTATTTAGCGAGTTACTTAACTAAATTTCAGTAACTCTGAAAAAAGGAATTACAATTTATTAACAGTCAGTTGATAATTGTATTTCCACTTTTAATCTGAATGCGGCATTCATAAATTCTTTTCTACATAAAAATAATGTGAGGCAATAAATATTGAATTTCCTCAAATCGTTTTCCTTTCTTTATGCGTCTTGAGAAAATATTCAGTTATGTCAGAATACACACAATAAATAAAATTCTATTTATTTTAATAAAGATAATTTTAAATATGTCTTAAATATACACAGGGCGCTGTGTAGCAGTTTAATTGAATATTTATTTGAAACGAAGTATATAATTATTATAAATTATACAGAACGTTGGCTGACTAATACTGACTGTCATTTCTAATACTAAATTTACAACGATTTTAAAAAGTCTGACTGAAAGAGACTTTTACTACTGACAGTAAAATTTTTTAAATTTGAACCGAACTGTCTGACTAAAATCTACTTTTACTACTGATCAAATTTACAACGATTTGAAAAGTCTGACTTGAAGGGACTTATCCTACTGACAATAAAAATAAAAAACTGTGAACCAAACTGTCTGACTAAAATCTACTTTTACTACTGATCAAATTTACAACGATTTAAAAAGTCTGACTGTAAGGGACTTTTACTACTGAATATTAAAATAAAAAAATTTTAATCAAACTGTCTGACTGAAATTTATTTTTACTACTGACTAAAACTTGTCATTACCAAAATCAAAGTTACATGAATTTAAAAAGTCTGACTGTAAAGGTCTTTTACTACTGACAGTAAAATTACAAGAATTTGAACCGAATCGTCTGACTAATATCTACTTTTACTACTGATATAACAATTACGTAAAATAATTCAAAACTTCGTCTGACTACTACTGGCTTTTTCTACGCAAGTCAAATTTGCAATAGATTTTGAGACTTACTGAATCCGACTAGGTATATTACTTTACTGATACCAAAATTACCAAAAAAAGAAAAGTCTGACTTAAAATTACCTTTTCTAATTTAATATGAATTTATAAAAATTTTGATGGTTTTCTATTTTTTCAATCCATTATTGATTAATTGATTAAAATTTAATTTTTAAAGATGTTTTGTAATATAACGAAAAGGAATTGAAGTCTTACTTGGAATACCATGTTACTATGAGACATTGATCTCTAGCAATAGTTTCACGGTTCACCGAGACTATACGCACTTCGCATTGCTTGCGGGAATAATCGCAATCGAATAGAAATACCGCGAAATTCTTATTTTATGAACGTAATTATTATTATTATTATTATTATTATTGTAATGATAATAATATTAATAATAATGATAATAGTATTAATAATAAATGATGATAATGTGTGTAACAAATTATGTCCGCAGTTATTTTGTTATGAAAATTTTATTATTCTGCAAATATAATTTATTTAAATCATTAATCATTGTTTATACTTTAATTCATGATTTTTAAATGTCATAAAACTTTTCTGCGAGAAATTAATTAAATATTTGAATTAAAAAAAGAGATTTAATTCAAATGGAAAAATTAATTATCGTCGATAAAACAGAAACAGTATTTGAAAGTACATCGAGAAAGTTGAAATAATATTGCTTGTAATTCTGTAAGCGACAGCTCTCTTGTGACTGAAGTTTCAACTACCAACCGACTTTCAGATCGGTAAACAAATCTTTATTATGTATAAATTTATGTTTAAATTTATGTTTAAATTTTAATATATTTTTAAAATTCTCCCACTTGTATAGTTAATCAAACCTTAATTTTTAGTTTAAAAACTACCTCAGAAATGATACCCTTTTCTGTTAATTTTCATCATATTTTAATTTAATTATATGTAAATTTTATTTACAAAAAAGTAGAGGGGAAATTTTTTTTTTTTGACAGATGTAAAAGAAAATTTTACTTTTAGTAAAAACTTAATTGGTGAATTTTAAAGTAAATCATTTATCAGAATTTTCATTCAATTCTTTGCAATCGAATTTTCATTTAATTATTTTCGATTAATTGAATTTTCATCAGGAATTTATTTGTATCATTTTGATTTCAAAAATTACCGAACATAATTCTTGTTGATTTTATAAAATTATTGGTAATTTTTGAAATTCGTGTTCAAATACTTACAGACTTTTAATACTAGTTGAATATTAAATAATTATTATTATTTTATAGAAAAATTTGCAGTCAGAAGACAAAATTTCGTTGAATAAAAACAAACCATATTGAGTGAAAATTCTGCAAAAAAAAGATTTTTTACAATAGCGCGCTTGAAGCTTTTTTGAAATATATGCACTTGACGCATAAAGACTCTCTGTAGGCAGTTTAAACGTCTCTCATTATGCGTCGTAAAGAAAATGATCAAAATATGTTCCGAATAAAAGATGAAAGGGTGTACTTAAATTTTCAAATCTTTGGACCAAGGTCGAGCATCTCTCCATTCTCGCGCTAAAGGTCAAAATAATTACAGAATGAAAACAACAATGGTATAAAATTTAAGAGAAATTTTATAAAATAAATTCCTGATTTTCACATATATTTTCAATATAATTTAATTTGTAATTATTCTTTTTGAGTTGAAAAAACATTTTTTTTATAAAAAGAGAAAATTTAACTAAAAAAATTGAGATTTTTCGATTGATTAGAAATATAAAAAGGTATAAAAGTAAAAAATGGTGAAAATTATTGATTGGATGAAAAATACGGAAATAATAAAATTCGTATTAAAAAAAAAGAAAAAAAATGGAATATTTAACATATTATCCATTCGACTGAATATTGTACTTAGACATTCCTTAAGTATAGGTGCGTTAAGTCCTTCGTTTAGTTGGAAAATTTTTTCCCTGAGCCCTTTTGCGATTCTCCTCATTAAATCTGTGCGCCATGTCTCATTAATTAAACGGAATATGTAAGGAGGGTCCCGGATGTTCGTGACGTTCAGAGATGCAAAGACGCAAATACATGAAGATTCTTAAAGATATTTAAAGACAAAGCCCAGTGGGAGAAGACAACGCAATGTTTTACCTTTGTGTGTTTGTATATACTTGTATCGTCTGAAATTGAATTCCCATAACTGCAGGGCTTTTGATGTTACGAAAAGAAAAAAAAAAACAATTTTTCAAGGCGAGAAAAATGAGACTCATTCATTATTTTATTACTGCGCTCGCTGACTGGACATTATTTATTGCTCGGAGATAGGTATGTTTAGCGTGATTTTTTACATCTTAGGCATCTTGAGAACAAAACTAAGAAATCGCGGCGAAGTCTTAATTATTTACAAAATATTATTTTATAGTCTCTCCCTTTTCATTTTTATTTCTTTGAAGAATGAAAAAATGTTTCTTTAACATTAAAAATTGGTTCGAATTTCATTTGAAATAATAATAATTAATAATAATTAAAATTTGAGAAATAATTTATTTTTTTTAATATCACACAATAGTTTATAATTATTAATTAATGAAGTATTTACATATAAGGTCATATGATTCGTAACAAAATATGATGTAGTTTTCTTAATGAATTTCTCGCAGAACGTTAAATATCGAATATGATACTTTTAAAATCTGAAAAGGACAAAATTTATTCTTCACGTTCACTATTTTATTACATTTTTTTTTTAAATAAATGGCTCTAAAAATTTTTTTTATAACAAAAACCCATAATATATATTTACCATAACAAATGTTCCTGTTGACATTTTTACCATAGATCCCCCTCCAACTATTTTCATTGGTTTAGAAGCTCGTAGCATTATAATGTATAATGACATTCTTGAACTCTTGCTTAATTTATTCCAATTTACATTATAACAGGAATTCACAATTTCTGTGCTCTGTAAATAATAATTTTTTGTAAAAAAATTTTTTACACAATATTCTATTTTATGTGAAATTTATTCATTTACCTTGACAATTAGTTTCTCTCCATAGTAACAAAATTGGTAGATTTCAATAATAAAGTCAAATAAATAAATACACATGTACCAAAAATGTGTTGTGAATAGTTCAACTTTTGCCAAATGAAAAATTGTTAAACCCAAGACAGAAGTTGATATAAAAAATTGAACAATTACTATTAAATTGAATGCATTATTTAGATTGTGAACCATTCTGTAGAATACGTGAAAAAAATTTTTTTAATGACACTTAGAATTTTTTCTATTCATTTATTCTTTTTATAAATAAATTTATACTTTTTCACATACTTTTTATTTAGTTAATTTTCAATGACACTTAGAATTTTTTCTATTTATTTATTTTTTCTTAAATAATTTTACTTTTTCCCTTACTTTTTATTTATTTTCTTTTAATATAAATAAATTAACTGTTTTATATACTTTTTATTTTTTATAAATAAATTTACTTTTTCACTTACTTGATTAAATGCAAGTGAAAGTGTAACCAGTCCTTTATTATTGCTAATTCATATTGATTGTTGTCTGATATGAAACATTGATTTATTTGTTGTGGTAAAATGTATAAACGATGTTTAAATACTTCTAATTCGGCGCTTATTTTCTCCATAAATTCGGTCAAATAAATATCAGTGTCACAAAGGATAATTGTTGTTAAAAGAAAGACAATTACTTGATATAAATAAATAAAGCGGTAATACATTGTACTTTCAAAATTAAGGGGGATCCATACATTTGGATATGGTAGTGCCAATTTTTTATTACTCATCAGCGGAATAAGACAGAGGTACATAGAGAATAAGTAACATCCAATCATAAGTCCATTTGATCGCTTTCTGTAAGTAAATATATTGAAAATTAATTTCAAAGGACTTTACTCTCTAAATTTTTATTCTCTAAATCTGAATTATAACTAAAATTTTTAACTAATTTGAATTGGTGACTAAATATTATTTAGTAAAGAAAAAAATTTCTTTACTAATTTATTAGTAAGTTTTAATTAATTCAAAAGCAAAAGTTAAGTCACTAATTCAAATTATAGTTAAAATTTGTTACTAATTCAGATTTAGTGAGTAGCTAGCAACCTGGGAGAAGCGACCCCCCACTATGCGAAAGGATAGATGAAGTGGGGGGACGCTTCTCTTACACGGAAAAAATATAAAGTAACTTTTACTATTTACAAAGTAAAACTGAAACTTTCTGAAATTTTTTTGCATTTCTGTCAATTTTTACAATTTCCAGAGTAAATTTTACTAACGTCCGAAGTGAATTTGACTAATTTTACTTAAAATTTACTTTGGAAATTAATACAATTTTCTCCGGAAATAGTAAAAATTGACAGAAATTCCAGACAGTTTCAGTTTTACTTATTTGTAAATAATAGAAATTACTTGATATTTTTTTCCATGTAGCTTCTCATTAATCATTTATAAACTCTCATTTATAAACATAGAGTATAATATACATAACCTGGTAAAATTTTCGGATTCTTTTAATATCGCATTTTCGGTGTGATCCCGAGGTAGACAAATTTTTTCCGACAACATTCTGTCAACAGTGATAATATCTTCTTGTCTTAATATAAAATGAAGCATTTTTATAATTGCCCCAAAAACACTAAAAAATACTAGTAAACTTTCTGTTAATGAATTTACATTTTTCGAAAATTTAAAAATGTAAACCAATAAATAGACGGCAAATAATGTTAATGTTGTTAAAATAAACAAACTGTACACTCGATATAATTGTCCCAATAAACTTGAATCCCAGGCTTTCGGTCTCCAAGTACCAATTAAAACGAGATGATCAATTGCACGTTTAGCGACATTCATTTTTAAATGACAATTTTCCATCTTTTAGAAATGGAAATTTTATTTTCTCACTATTTTTGATTCCCTATGAGTTTGAATATATTGAAAATTAGTTCTCATTGTCAGTGTAATGAATTTATTGTGAAAGAAAATTTTATATAGAATTCACTTACATATGAAGAGAAGGACTTCTAAAACACAACTAACTGCATATTTATTGATATTAGAAACAGAAAATATTTCTTGTAATTACAAATGTAACTTAAATCATAATAATAATAATATTGTGTCTATTTAATTATATGTGGTTTTTATGAAGGATGTTCAAAATTTCATTGATTTCCACGATAATAACCACCATTTAAAATTAATGATCGGTTCATTTACGATTCAATAATGGGTGACATATGCTTAATGCTATATTATTTTAACAATATTAATGATGCAACAGTGAATTTGGATCCTAAGATGGGGTTTTTTATATTCATTATTAGCTCATTAATGGCGGACAAAATGTCAATAAAAAAAGCTTCTATGTTGTTCTATATTGTTTAAATAAAATTTAATTTATTTAAATATACAAATTACTTGACAACATTGTCAATTAGTGGCAATTTTTTTATACTAATCGATCTTTTGATCAATCTCTTGATCGTTTAATAAATTATTTACTAAATTGTAGTTCAAAACTAAACTAAAAATTCATGAAATAATTATTATCGAATACATTGCCTCCTCATGCACGGGAATAAAATAAAGTAAGTTTTACTATTTCATAGTAAAATGGAAACTGACTGGAATTTCTGTGTACTTTTGTCAATTTTTACTATTGGCAGACCATCGTTCTGTATCATATTTAGGTCTAAGTTGTCCTAAAAAATTAATTGATGATCAACAATGAATTTTTAAGATAAAATATGTTCAGGGAATGTTTATCTGCGATTTCTAGGTCTATAGATATTTTTAAGACAGAATTAGAAGCCAGCAGCCTCAGCCGCTGATTAGCAGACAATCGTTTTTTATCATATTTAGGTCTAACTTGTCCTAAAAAATTAATTGATGATCAACAAAGAATTTTTTCGATAAAATATGTTCAGGGAATGTTTGTCTGCGATTGCTAGGTCTATAGAAATTTTTAAGATAGAATTAGAAGCCAGCAGCCTCAGCCGCTGATTAGCAGACAATTAGTTTTTTATCATATTTAGGTCTATCTTGTCCTAAAAAATTAATTGATGATCAACAATGAATTTTTTGGATAAAATATGTTCAGGGAATGTTTATCTGCGATTGCTAGGTCTATAGAAATTTTTAAGACAAAATTAGAAGCCAGCAGCTTCCAGGAATCTGACCTGGAATACTAAAGGAAATTTCGGTTTTTAATTGTAGATTAACTAGTTTTTTATGTTAAATTTTGCTCTTATTTAACTATAGAATTCGACTAATGTTAGTATATAATTTTTTCCACTTCTAATTTTTAGCTAAAGGTTAGGAGAATATTTTGGTCTGAATTTTTTCTTTTCAATTTTATTTTCATTGAGAGTGTGTTTCTGTCCATTCAATGGACATTTGTATCGCATATTGAATTTCACTGGTGGCACTTTTTTATCGCGATTGTGTACGTTTGAGTTCACGTAAAAACAGTAGTGGACCCTTATTACCGGATTCGTATCAAGGACACCCGGTGTGCTTATATATTATTAGTGTATCGTTGCTTTTCTCGAAGAAGCATATATACATTCAAAATGTAGAAAGTGGGCCGTCTTTGTCGATTAATGCGATTATATGCTAATTGAGAATTCGCTTGTGACTCAACATTTTTTTTTTTTTTTTTGCACAGATTCTTTAGAGAGACCGTAATGCATCATTTGTGTTGGTTATCTTGTTTTCTTTTTGTAGGACCTTAATTTATTTTTGCTTCATTGAAAATTTACTACCAACATATTTTCATCAAAATTAGAATTGCTTTAGTGATTTTTTTCGTCTAGTTATTTGTTTTTATTGCTATTTTACGAGGAGGTTGGAAATTACTAGGTTTACACACTTTGATTCTTCTTTCTATTGTTAAATTTCGTAGAATGAAATCTCTTTGATCGGTCCTTTCGGATCTTCATTGTCCTAGGAGATTTCTTCTTCGTCGTTTTTGAGGAATAATGTAAAATATTTATATTTTTATATTGTATTAGAAATTTCTAATCATATTGGAAAGAATCATAATCAACTGATTGCAGATCGTTTCTTTGAATTTGATTTTACAAAATGTAAAATATTTCTCAGTTGAAGCATATATTTAGTTTAAATAAACATTTTATGGCTAATAGGACTAAATTATTTAATTCGATTATAAGTAAATTTTATTTGAGTCGCAAATATTTTGAGTAAGGATCAAAATTCTCGTCGAAGAAAGCAACGGCATAATCTTAAGGCCATGTCAAAGTCGTTACGATTTTTTATTGCAGTTCAATGGTTCAATCCTCGCAAGGACTTTGACATGCCCTTAAATTTTGAATAGTTTTCATCAATTATGAGAATTTTTGCTCAGTGGGTTTGTTTTGTAAAGAAGAGACAAAATATTTCATTCACACAAGCAATTTTTTATTTACAAGAAACAATTTACACGATTCCATTCTATTTGAGCTGAAGAACCATAATCTAAGTTTAAAGGTCTAAACTGAAAGAGAATACGGAGCTATAGATATTATTTTCTTAGATGTAGAAATTTTTTTACAAATGGTATGCAGCGGGGGCGGCGTAGTGTGCATTGACAAGGGTGGCAGCGGGGGCAGCGGCAACGGTTTTCACAGCAACGTGAGCTGGTTCTTTATGGACGACAGCATTGAAACCATTGTGTTCATCAGCGGTGTACTCGACAATACGACGGGTACCATCGGGCTCGACGAGACTGTAACTTCCCTGAACAACGTCTCCATTACGTGATTCCTGTTGGGTTTTAGAATCACCAGTCAATGCATCTTGAACGTCGTATGCGTAACTGTATTGTGGATTGGGATCGTATTCGGCATCGACTGCTTTCACAACTTTGGCAACTGGTGCAGCTGCGGCGTATGCAACTGGAGCGTATGCGTGCGCAACAGGAGCTGCGTGCGCAACTGGCACATGAGCGGCGTGTGCGGCGTACGCAACTGGTTGCGCAGCATATGAAATTGGTTGCGCAGCATATGAAACTGCAGCAGGTTGAGCGGCGTATTGAATCCCAGCTGGTGCACCAATGAAACCTGCGCGCGCTGTTGCCACAAGCGCAACGAAAGAGAGGAACTGCAAAAAAAGAATTACATTCTTCATTTCTTCTTCTTCAGCTTTCTTCTATCAAAACTTTACAAAAAAAGGATATTTTTTTCACTGTACTTGTACAATTTGGATTGTAAACGGAAATTTGTTAATTATTACAAATTAAATTTCGTTTCGTTAAAAGAACATATCAAAAATGTTAGAAATGCTACAAGAGATAAAAAGGACAAAAATAAGAAATGGACTATGAGAAAGAAGAGAATTGGAAAGATTTGAGAGGAGAGAGAATTATGAGATCTTATTTTAAGATGAAAGGAGTCTAAAGAGTCAGGATAATGGAACATTAAAATAATTGATAATGGAATTAAAAAGATATAATTAATGAGTAAATAATAAATAAAAGGAGAAAAAAAGAATGAGATGAATAATTCTCACCTTGAATGCCATGACTGCGCGGTGTATAAGCTTTGTTAAGCCAAAGGATGTGAGCAGATCGAATGATGCTGTCTCAGTGACGAGCAACTCTTTTTATATGAGGTCTCCCCAGTATTGGGTGATCCCGCAGGCGAAGAATCGTGTGACGAGATAACCCTCAGGATTGAAACGGAAAGTCTTTCGTAATCAGTGAGGGGCAATATACATACACCACCACGCCCTACATTTTCGACTTGGGCCGCAGCATTTCAGCCAAAAACGAGACACCTGATCCACTTTTACACGAGATAACTCGTTATGTTGTCTCTTATGTAACTTTCACCCGCCGTTCTCATCTCATTACCTCACGATCATTTTCTTCTTTTTTGGCATTTATTTTTTGTTTTCTTGTTTCTTTTTTTTCTTGCTTTTATTACACTACTCTTGTGGTACTCGTCCTCGGTCTTCTTCTCCTCTTACTCTTTGATACCCTGAACAATCTTTCATTTCATCCTCTTACTTTTATTCCCTTAGTTTTTATTTTTATTCTTTTTCTTCTTCTTATTTTGTTGGCTTCCTTTCATTATTTGTTTTATTTATTTATTTATAATTTTTATTTTTATCTTTTTTCCCTTTTTAGGGTTCCGTACACCTTCGGTGTTCGGCGGAACCCTATTGGTGAGACTCATGTGTCCGTAGTACTATTTCGTGTCCCCCCCCCTAGCGCTCGCAGTTTGAAAGCTAAAGAGCTGAAATTTGGTACAGATATGTATTTCCACACGTAGATTACAGGAAAAATATAGCGAATGTCATTGGAGGTGATGGTCATAGCGTTGTCAAGGAATTTGTACGATTTTTGGCCAAAAATGCACAAAAATGGACCGTTCCCCCCCCCTTAACTTCTAAACTATTTAACATGGAGAGCTGAAATTTGGCATACTGGTGTATTTTTACGCGAATATTACAGGAAAAATAC
>JUFY01029193.1:0-11276 GCA_001855655.1 Leptopilina clavipes | reverse complement strand
AAAAATTTATCTAAAATTTTAAATAATAAGAAAATATTAGAGTTATTTTGTAAAAACTTATGATTTTATCAATTGCAGTTTATATAGACAGGTCAAATTAAATTTACAAGTGCGTTCGATAGCCGTGGTCGTTAAGCGTTTAGATTAGGTCTTAGTGTTAGGTGCGTGGTTCTGGGTTCTATCCCCGTAGGGTTCAAATTTAAATTTAATTCTTACAGTTCATGTAGGACGTGTGTAGGTGTTATTCAGTCTTAGAAGCTTGGATTGATTATCAATATTATTAATTTTTATTATTTATTTAATTTTCTTTCTTTATTTTAATGTAGAATGACGTTCACTTGAGTTAAATAATTTCTTATTTGAGTCAAATTTAGATTTATTTGCATCAATTAACTTAATTACTTATGTTGATAATTAACTTAATTACTTATGTTGAATAATGAAGTACTTGGTTCAAATAAATTTTTTATTACTTTAAAAAAAATATTTTATTGGCACAAATAAATATTTATTTGAAGCAATTAAAGAGACTTTAGATTCAATTAACTTAATTACTTATGTTGAATAATGAAATACTTGGTTCAAATAAATTTTTTATTACTTTAAAAAAAATATTTTATTGGCTCAAATAAATATATATTTGAATCAAAAAACCTACATTATTGAATATAATAATTTTTACAATTGATTCAAGGCATTATTTATTTGCACCAATTAAAACATTTATTTGATTTAAGTAATTCATATTTGATACAAATGACTATTTATTTGGCACTATAAAATAAAATATTTAGCTCAAGTAAATATTTATTTGGTTCGAATACAGATTTAATGGATAATAGACAATTAAATCATTTAATTGGATCAAATAATTTTTATTTGATCCAAATAATTCTTTTTTTCAGTGTATTCACCAAGAGTATATACGTATAACATATAGACAAATATATATATCAAAATGTGTGTGTGTGTGTGTGTATTTGTGTATATATGACTGCAAGTATTGACTGTAGGTGTATCTAGACTTACAGTATTCGAAAAGTGGTCGTTATTGGATCAACCACCTCTTGTAATCTATTTATCGAGGGTGGCGTACATTATAACTGAATTATCATATCATTACTTCGTTGGAAAACTGTTTACGTCAGCGGGAAAACTAATCAATAAACTCGCCATGAGTCCGCAATATTAATTACCGTTTCAGTTTAAAAGCAGAGGTGATGAAAACATTTAGTTTTCCCATTTATTTTTTAGACTTCCAACATTTATAATATAAATATATAAAAAAAAAGTAGAAAGGTAAAAATGTTTTAAAGTCGATACCAAAATAGCAAAGCTCCATTTTTGTCAAAATGTTTTTCGTTCAACGAAATTGTCACAAAAAAATCACTTTTTTTTGCCAAATTCCATCAGTTACTATAATTCCAAGTATTTTTTTTCTCTCACCACTCGATTTTCACGACAATTCTATTTTTAATTATATCTTCTTTATTATAAAGAAGATAAAAATAATTTATTTTTTATAAACTATTTTAGATACAGAAAAAATTTTTAAATTATAATAAATAGAAATATAAATAATAATAAAAATAATAATACTAATAATAATAGAATAATGTAAACTATTTTAGGAGTAGAAATTTTTTTAAATTATAATAGAGAGAAATAAATAATAATAAAAAACAAGAATGATAACAATAATAATAATACCAATAATAATAGAATAATATAAACTATTTTAGATATAGAAATTTTTTTTAATTATAATAAAGAGAAATAAATAATATTAAAAAACAAGAATGATAACAATAATAATAATACCAATAATAATAAAGGTAATGATAATAAAAATAATGATAACAATAATTGATGAATTAGTAAAAAGAAAAAAAAGATTGGGCATTTGATTTGATGCTATATATTCACTGTTGTGCAATAAATAAAAGTCCATTGGGTGACCATGCGACTTGTTTTACGCAACAAAATGATTCAATGAAACGCGAGAAGCTGTGACTGAGTGAGCGCAAGTAACAGTATAATTCATACTCCTAATTGAGAACAGGCGACTGTAATCTGCGGATTTAAAAGGAACAATGTGTGTCAATTGCACAAGAAAAATCACAAATTGAAATCATTGAGTCATCCATTGGCTACATAAACTGTATATAATTAAACTTTACTTAAAATTATAAGCCTCGTTAACCAATTACATAACATCAAATTAACAACAAGGTGAATAGAAAATTTTATTTTTCAAAATCTCATTAAATATAGTTTTTACCTGTTTTATATAATTATATATATAAATATTATTAATAATATTATTAATAATATTATTATTATTATTATTATTATTATTATTATTATTATTTATAATATTATTAATAATATTTCACCGTCGACGTCGATATTTTTTTTTGGAATTTAACAGAATTTTTTTTTTGTTTTTTTGAAAAAACTGCAATGCACAGGTCAAGAAACCGATATAAGCTCAAATTTTAGGTCAAGTTTCGTAGGTTCAAACGAAAACTTATAGTTATAATTCAGGTCAAGTTACATTCCAAGGGGCGAAAGCAAAGTTAAAATTTAGGTTCAGGAGGACTAATCTTGACCTAAAGTTAAATTTTTATTTGACCTTTGACCTATTTTTTAATATATGAACATAAAATCGACTCTTGACCACACAGGTCAAGAGGCAAAGATAGACTTAATATTCAGGTCAACAATCATGAATACAAATTAAAAGTTTTTAAATTAAATTTTTAATTAAAATTAAAAATTGAGATTAAAGGTGTAAAAGAATTGTTTCGAGATTAATTTGAAAAAAATGAAGTTATGCCGAAAAATTAATATAAAAAGAAAAGAAGAAGATGAAGAAGAAGAAGAAGAAAAAAAAATTGAACGGGAAAATAAATAAAGCTCTCGCGGGCGTAGACATGAGAAAATAATTCTTGTGAAATTAGAACAGTGTACGACTCTTTGAAATATTGTTTCATTAATTTCGTTTCTGGTTTGCAAGGAAACAAGATGGAGAATATACATTATCAGAGCCCTTAAAAGGCCTTAACGATCCCCTAAAGCAGACCGCGTTTGACTCCCCCTTTTCTTTGGTGTAATTAATCGTCACGTTATTGTACAGTTAATTAATAACATCAAATACAAGCAAAGTTTTCCCCCCTCTTTCAGTATAATATAGCTTGTTCTCATTATCTAACCGGCAGAATATGATTTTTGTGTTGGTGTATCGATCTTTTCATAAAATAAGCTCACTCATTAAATATTCCCTTTATAGTGCTAATTAAAGATTTATATTCGCCAATAAATGTTTGCCATTATTGAAAAATTTCCAAACTGGAAGAATTTAATTTTATTTAGAAATATTAAAATCTATAGGATGTGAAATTTAGAGTAAAACGAAACAAATTGAATTTCTTGATTCGTTTCTAAAATGTGGAAAATCTTTTTCTGTTTCAGGTACGTGTCAGATTTAGTGAGTAATCCGTTGGCAGTGGCTTACGCGAAGTGGAAGGTTCCGTCAGAAACTGGAAAGGAAGACTGTGAAATCCTAAGTAGGATCAGAGGAGTTAATAGTACAGGGGTTCCTTGATCGGAAACCTAACCTAAAGTGGGTTCTTCCTTCCCTCTTGAGTCACCTATCTTATTTTCCTTTCCAACTCTGTTTCATGTCGACGCTTTCACGATTCGGCTGAAAGCATCTTTTGACGCGTGTTTTTTTTCCCCATCCCTTTTTTTTATTCACTTGAGGAAATTCCACTTCTCACCGATGATAAAACATCCTTAAATCAGAAAACATTGCCCAATTCAAACAGACAACTTCCACAAGAATAGGTGAAAGTGGAAAGTTCGGAATAAATATGATAACTTTTTTTAATCTAAATCAACCAAATTTTTAATTAACGGAAACATTTGCATTCGCTTTAGTCCAATTGAGATTGACATTGGCATGTTGAAAATATGCTGTCCAAAGCAAAAGACTAGTAAGTCGCATTTGCCATAAGAGCGAAAGTCGAATAACAAAGCTAAGGGACGCTCGCCCTTGTGGCAAATGCGACTTACTTGGTTTTTACTTTGGACAGCAGAAATGGAGAATTTGGAAACAAAAGTACTTTTTCAGTATTAATGGATCAAAATTCTCCATAAGTGAAATTGGATAACAATGGGTAATGAAATTGGATGGTTCATTGTCGAGAGAGTAGAGGTTTTATTCTATATATATATATATATTCAAAGAAGAGTGCGAGAAGTTCTCGCGTGCACGCTTCAATGCGCCACCAATCACGTCAAGGCGTATCCATATCCGCAATAGTTTGCAGCATTGAACGATTGGTGAATAAGGGTCTTTCATCTCTCAACTGCTGCACGCGGTAATAAGCGATAACTCTCCTTTTGCTCTCCAAGAACCACCAAAGATTAAACCCAGAGTTTCCAGCAGCTCCCACTGCAATAAAGAGATAAAGGAATGTGTGTCAGAGATTACTTAGTTTCCCTCCTCTTGTAATTAACTTCACCACACTTGGATTTGCATTTCAGTTTAATTCCCTTGTGCGCGACTTCATTCCCCTGGAGATTATAATTTCTTTTTTACTACATTTTAACACAACCAAGTTTCTATATCATTTTCACAATTTGTGAATTTTTGTCTCGAAAGAAGCTTTCACAATATATTTGGGTTGAAAGAAGATTGAAAGAAGCTTGAAAGAATAAACCGATTAGGAGATTGATGAATTTTAATTGCTACGCTTTCTGTTAAGTGATGCGATTGTCATTTGATATTTATCGTTTCATTAAATCTTGTTAAGTTGAAGTGAATTGCTCGACTAGAGTCGGAGTGTTGTCAGAGAGGTAGGTTTATAACAGATGTACACATGCAGTGTGCTTGATAGGAATGTTGGTCGCTTCTCACTGCGCATATTGGAGGTAGCGAGTAGTTATTGCATCTAGATACGATAGATACCCTATTCAAACCTGTTCTCAATGCACGTTGGAGCAATTCACGTTCCGGAACCAAACTGAATACGATATTAGGGAGACAGCGGTTGTTGCGAACGGATAACTAGCTCTATATATAGTGATCACTCGTCTAACATGAAGGGTGCGAACGTAATTGTCTCACAATTTGAAAACCCTATTTCATTTCGAATACAAACACACCGATATTCACATCATTGAGTTAAAGTCCCGTAACTTCGAATTTAGTGAAAAATATTGTTAATTTCGGTAAATAAAATAAGAGAGCTGAAATTTTATCCTAAAAATGATTCAAACATTCCTATTGTGCTCCTTTTGACATGCTGAGCAAAAAATCCAAAAGAATCAAGGTCTGAAAATGTACCGTTTTCGAGATAATTTGGTCGGAAATAGTCGGAAGCTGAATACTGCCGTTTCGACCCGATTATCTCAGAAACTATCAATTTCTAGACTTTCGACCTTTGGGGACTTTGCATTGGTTTATAATAAATTACAAGATAGGACAGTTTCAGACATTTTCATTATGAAGAAAAGGTTTCCAGAAGGTGAAAATTTGGTTCTCTTAGTCAACAGGTAAAAAAATTTTTTTTCTGGTTTATCGTAATGTAATTACAAACCATAAATTAATTAATCAAGTAGAATGCAAGTTAATGGACCACCCAATTTGAAAATCAACTGAATGAAAACTGCTTTGGTAGTTAATTTCTGATTCGAATTGAAATGATAAATTACTAATCATACTATAACAATAAATTAATTAATTCATTTCGGGAAATATTTCACTATAATTCAAAATTTCAGGTTGGGAATAATCCTTGCGACAATGAGATGAATTATTTCATTTGGTCTAATTTAAAATAGCGTTGCCGATAACTGCGAATGTTATTTCAGGATAATCCAGGATAAACCAATGATTGCTTCTAAATCGACTGCTTGTCGACTGGTTTTGAATCGAAATCTAGAATTCACAACTAGATTTCAGTGTAAACTGTTACGCTCTGAGTTAATTACAGTCCGACTGATTTACCCGATCCGAAACCCCCCTTTGCGAGTCGTGTCCTAATAATGAGAGTCTACTCGATTCCCCGACTACAAGGGAGGGATACAAAATATCCTGTCCCATTAATCGAGTGTCATTTGTATCTCCTCTGAGAGAATAGGGTCTGAACATTATTTTATTCATTACGTTTTATTGCTACCGAGTGGAACCGAATGTTTATAAAAATGAATTTACGATTTTCTTTTCTAATTTTGACGGTGATTATCCAAAAATTGTGGATGTAATTTAAGAGAGAGAGAGAGAGAGATAAATTCACGTTACTCTTCATCGAAACCTGCTTGACCATGAAGATGATTTTGGGTTCATGGAGGAGGGTAAAGTCCCCTCTGTTGCCCTGGCGATTAACCTCAGACAGAACTCTTCAACAAAATTACCACACGATCAATAAGAGGGAGCTCTATTCAGTTTTAGGGTTCGCTAATCCATCGATTTTCGAGAGATTAACGATTTAAACAATCTCCTGATGGAAAAAATAGTTCAACCAAAATCTCGTAAAATTATACCTAATTACTTATTCTTGATAAAAATAAATTTAACTGTATTTCTTGAATTGCAAATGAAATGCAAAAGGAAAAAAAAACGATCTTAATTATTGTATGTATATTTTTGCCCGGATGGTCCAATTACCGGCATGTACTGTGTGTGTAAGGTAGCATAAGACTGACATGATTGGAAACTGTATTCCTCTATTGTAATCCCATTTACGTCATATTAGTCTCCATGTCACCCTGCAGCAAGCAGCCTGGTAAAATTAATCTCACACGCTGCTTGTACCGAACGGTGTGCTGTGATAATTTGTACAGTCCACCTTTTCACCCTTGTGCAATATACCCTCGCCCCCCCTCGTTTTTCGATGTTATTAATTTCAATCCAATTTGTCATTTTTCATCCCATTCTCAATAATGAAAAAAAATGAATTTTTCCAATTACAATTTATTCTTGACTGTCAATACATTGTTGGCAATTTCTTACGGAGGGATATTCACTGGTGTACAATAATGATTACATTGTGCAAGGATTTCAATTGAATGTGAGATTGAGATCTTAAAATTACCTTCTAAGAATTGTTGGTTTGTGCGCGCGACTGGATAAGGAGGATTATGAACACGATTATCTCGGTAACACCATGTGAAATGTGATTTGTATCTAATGTACACTACATGAAGGGAATGTAGCATGAGGAGTACTTTTAAGGATGAGGAATACTTTCAAATGTCATGGAACGTTTTTAGATCTATGGATCTAAAAATACTTTCTCATTATTGATGAGAATGGAAAAAATTGAGAAAATTTTTTTCCTATTGGAAAAAAAAAATAGAAATAAAATAGGAAGAAAAAAAAGATAAAGGTGAACTTCCGTTTTTCTTTGGGTGAAACATGTAGTAGAATATAGTTGAAAACAGGACATGCTAATTTCCCTCCTAAGTAGATATATAGACGACCGTTGGAACCTATTAGAGGAAGAAACAGCGTTCCCTGAGAAAGTGGGAGATGAGAGGGGAAGCTGGGCGAATTAAGGATGCGAACACGAGGAGAAGAATCTCTCTCGCAAGGGGTTGCTGACACGGATGCGGCTGTTACCTCTCGTAAAGCCTGATGCGTGCTGACACGCGGGGTACAAGCGGAGAAACATGTCCTTCCCGTTCATCCTATCCCTTCGCATCCTTTTCTCTTTTTTTTTTCTTCTTCTTCTTCTTTTTCTTCATCTTGTTCTCCCTTCTCTGTCTTCCTTCTTCTTCTCCTTTTTCTTCATCTTGTTCTTCCTTCTCTGTCTTTCTTCTTCTCCTTTTTCTTCATCTTGTTCTTCCTTCTCCGTCTTTCTTCTTCTCCTTTTTCTTCATCTTGTTCTTCCTTCTCTGTCTTTCTTCTTCTTCTCCTTTTTCTTCATCTTGTTCTTCCTTCTCTGTCTTTCTTCTTCTTCTCCTTTTTCTTCATCTTGTTCTTCCTTCTCTCTGTCTGTCTTTTTTCTTCTTCTTCTTCTTCTTCCTCTTAGCTACTAAAACCAACTGTGTTCGCAGTGTGCGAATAATTTATTGAACCTCTATCTATTTACGCGACAAAATTTCGATGCCAATCTCTTCGACGGAGTTCAGCTTTATAATATAAAATGCGCAAAAAACCATATAATCAATTTGCCCATCGGGAAAATACCGAGACCGTCACAACTCTCTTGAGGATAAATCACTCCTGCCATTATGAGGATAAAACTTTCCCCCCCTGTAAATGAATTCAACGATAGTGCAGTCAGATTAGGTACACGTTTGGTTGCATTCGCTAATATGAATCTCGTAATTCACCTCTACTTACCTCCGCTATCCTAACGAAAATGACCACAATCATCATGAAACGTGAATTGAAAATTGAAAGATTAATTTTATATGAAATGAAGTCTTTAAATTTCTCGCCGAGCAAAAACCATCTAATGAAACGATAAATGGAGAATTAAATTATGGAACGAATTCCTAAATTATAGAGAAGCGGGAAAATAATAGAAAATCGAAATTTTCCAGTATTTATCTATTTCGATTTTTCTATTAATATTTTCCCGCTCCTCTATAATTTAATTCACCAATTATTGAAATACTCTGAAAAATTTCGATTTCTATAGGTGTAGGATATGTGTTCTAAAATCTTAATCAAATTTTCTCTTTCCCCTCCTCCCTCGAAATGGAAAACGCAAATAATTTTGTGTCGGCAATTTGTCAAGACGTTATCCATAACTGTCATCTGAATGTTCCCGTTCTGAAAGAAATTTGACAAGCTACAAATTTATTCCATCGCATAACAATATCCTCTCTCCTCTCAAATCCCCAAGTTATAAAGAAAACAGATATAGAATGCTCCTAGACGATGTTCCCTTTTGTATAAACTCTCTCTCACTCTCTCTCATCCAGTAGCAGTACATGAATTACGATTTGGTGAGAAATATCTTCTGAGTTTATTTTCACATGTGAAAGTGAGGCCAGTAAAATTGAACTCGCAAAAAAGAGAAAGAAATCTCTCCGGCGAACAAATCTTGAATGTATTGCGCACGAGGATTGATTTACGACAGACGGGAGAGGTTTAACTCGTGTGGTAGGTGATGGGATCGAATCGAAGGATCGCGATGAGAGTGTGAGGTCATCGTTCTAGGAGAGTATAATGCCATGGGGCTAGATCATCGCGAGAGAGAGAGAGAGAGGCAGAGAGAAATAGAGAAGAGAGAGAGAGAGAGAGAGAGAAGAAGAGAGAGAAATAGAGACTAGCGGGTAGTTATCTCAATGTCAGGAGTTGGGATAAGTAATCCCGGTGAAATCGAAGCACATTGAAGATTGTAAGTGTGAATTGAGAGGCGAGTTGAGCGCCACTACGACGGCATTCCAAGAGGCTGTAAGTCCGTTGCATCGGATTCGTGTTCGTGCACGAGCACGTGCACGCGAATTCGATGTGAATATATACAGTACGCGGCAAAACCATGTCTTGGAACCACCCGTCAGAACCTTATAGTGCGCCTTATAGTCAATACACGGCCGCAGTAAATAACGGACAGAGGAGCCCCTCGCTCGCGGTTAACATTCATTATATACGGCTCGATAAATCACCAAGAATGGCAAATTTATGTGAAAGTCATGCCAGTTCCTTAATTTTTCACTCGTCCATATTTTTCAGATTAGAGAGAGGCGAGAGACCCATCGAGAAATAAAAAATCTTTCCTCAAATATTAAATATATCATATAAAAGCAAAATTGAAATCAGGAGAAGAAAACGAAAAACAATTATTTTATAAGAAAAGAAAGAAGGGGGATGGAAGGGTAAAATTGACAATAGTATATGAATAACACGTGGACAAACAAGTTGAGAGTGTATCTATTGTGAAGTCGGGCTGAACTAATCCAGGTCACGCAAACGCTAAACGGCGAAAGAAACTGCAAACCCGTTTGATGGGTTGGCAAACAGTAGTGAGCTCTCCACGAAATCGAGAGTACGATTGGTTCAAGTAAAACCAGTCGAACGAGAGTGGCCTATCTGGTATAGGCAATGGAGAATCATGTTTCTGTTTTGCGACCAACTCGCTTTCAAGAGCGCTTGATGCAATCAGCATCATCGTCTCTAAAACAGAACCCCAAAGAGAGGAAACAAGTACAAACCATGATGCCATCCGTTAATTCAATGTGCGAGCGCGCGCGCGGCTTTTCCGGATGAGAGAGCGCTTACTTAGCTGCAATGCGGTTTGGCACCACAAAAGACTTCACCAGAGTAATCGAGTTTAAGACCGAGAGAGAGAGAGAAGATTTGCCCAAGATCAAAACATCTTTTTTCATCCGGCACCCAAAACGTGTCCTTTGCATTGATTTCAAGTCCTTTAAAAAAAAGTCCCTCGAGAATTGTTCCTTAAAATCTTGATTTTATTTATCGAAAACTGTTCTTTATATTCACACGGAACAAAATATAAAGTAACTTTTACTATTTACATAAAGTAAAATCGGAACTGTCTGGTATTTCTGCGCATTTCTATCAATTTTTACTATTTTCGGAGTCAATTTTACTATTTCCAAAGTAAATTGTAGTAAAAATTAGAAAAATTCAGTAAAAAAACTCCGAAAATAGTAAAAATTGACAGAAATGCGCAAAAATTAGTAAGTTTTACTATTTACAGAGTAAAATCGAAACTATCTGAAATTTCTCTCAATTTTACTATTTCTAAAGTAAATTTTAGTCAAATTAGTCAAATTTACTTAGTATAATTTTACTATTTCCAAAGTAAATTGTAGTAAAAATTAGGAAAATTCAGTAAAAAAAACTCCAGAAATAGTCAAAATTGACAGAAATGCGCAAAAAATAGTAACTTTTACTATTTACAAAGTAAAATCGGAACTATCTGGAATTTCTCTCAATTTTACTATTTCTAAACTTAATTTTAGTCAAATTAGTCAAATTTACTTAGTATAATTTTACTATTTACAAAATAAATTGTACTAAAAATTAGAAAAAGTCAGTAAAAAAACTCCAGAAATAGTAAAAATTGAAAAAATGCATAGAAATTAGAAAATTTTACTATTTACAAAGTAATATCGAAACTATCTGAAATTTCTGTCATTTTTTACTATTTCCGGAATAAATTTTACTATTTCCAAAGTAAATTGTAGTGAAATTTAGTAAAATAAACTCTGGTAATAGTAAAAATTGACAGAAATTAGTAATTTTTACTATATTTACAAAGTAAAATCGGAACTATCTGGAATTTTAG
>JUFY01029192.1:0-28114 GCA_001855655.1 Leptopilina clavipes | reverse complement strand
TATAATTATAATTTTATAATTATAAATAATAATATAATAATAATTAAATAATTATTATTATATATTATTATTATATAACAATATTATATGATAATTATAGCCCACGAGATATATTATATAAAATTTTGATATAATGTAAAACTGAATTCTTTGCCAAAACAAAGTGTTTTACTTATTTATTATTGTTTTCACACCACTTTGGTGGCGAACATAATATTTTCGATGGAAAATTAGAAACACGAAAATGCTTGAAGAGCATCAAGAAAAGCGAATTATGCGTGGTGAATATAATATAGAGACGAGAGACACTAAGGAGGTAAAGACACAACATTTACCTCAACGACTTTACTGATGTGGAATGTCGTTACGGGACTGTCAAAGACACGAGTTGAATAATCCATCAAGTTAAAGTCGCTAGATCGACCTTTTCTTTCTTCTCAACTCCTTCCCATATATACTATATATATTCCTCCAAGTACCCACAGAATCATCATAATATATTCTATATAAAAATATCCCTGCCGAGATCCTTATTTGACACGCTACTCTAAAAGGATGTTACAAAAATTTTCCTCTCAAATAATACAAATAAATAGATGAAAAGCCGCTAACATAATATAAGAAAAACTTTTTTTTTTCACCATATAGAAAAATAAACACACTTCGTTACAGATATATAAATAGGCCCCCTCAAAAACCCCATGGGGATCCCTATACATTTTCATGGAAACACTTTCAATTTTTTTTTTCTTATACATTATTCCATTCTTATGATGGTGGCGCCTCTCAACGTTAACATTCACTTTTCCCGATTCCTTTTATTTCTCTCAAGACCTCCTACTCTACCATTCACAATAACAACACTCGGGATCCTCTCCTCATTAATGTCACATAAATACAATAGCAAATAATCGGAACAAAAAAAAAAAAGGGAGAAACACAAATACATTTTTGAAAAATAATTTCAAATAAAGTGTGAGGAAATTGAAATTTTACGGTTTTTAAAGAGCAGAGGTCAATTTTTTTTCTCTTTAGTGAAAAATAAGAGAAATGAGTTTTGGTCAAATCTTATAACTTTTTAGTATGAATACCAAGAGTGAAAAATATGTAATATTGCAGCAACAAATTCAATTATTTATAAAAATTATCTTTTTTTATAGACTTTATCAACGATTTTTAAGCTGAGGAAAATAATATTTGGAAAAAAATGTGTTGCCTAGAAATTGTTAACAACGGTTTCTATAGCAACAATTACCCTAGCAACAGTTACAAAAGAAAAATCAGTTTCTTAGCAACGGTTACTATGGCAACCGTTGCCATAGCAAACAAGGTTTCCATAGCAACAGTTAGCGTAGCAACGGTTTCCATAGCAACCGTTACCGTAGAAACAGTTTCCATAGCAACCATTACCATAGCAACGGTTTCTATAGTACCAGTTTCCATAGCAACCGTTACCGTAGCAACAGTTTTCATAGCAACCGTTGCCACAGCAACGGTTTCTATAGTACCAGTTTACATAGCAACCGTTACCACAGCAACGGTTTCTATAGTACCAGTTTCTATAGCAACCGTTAGCGTAGCGACCGTTTCTATAGCAACTGTTACCATTTCAACGGTTTCCATATCAACAGTTAGCGTAACAACGATTTCCATAGCAACCGTTACCATAGCAATGGTTTCTATGGAAACAGTTACCAGGAAAAAATTAGTTACCTAGCAACCAATGTTAAAAATATAATATCTTTATTTTAGCAATTGTTTAAATAAATTATTGTTGTTATTTATTAACTTACTTCCCATTGCACCTAGAAAAATTAGGTATTTTTCTAATCTTGCAGTTTACAGAGCTTATTATAATAAGAGATAAATATTAATTGTCTAATCTCTATTTTAGCAATTGTTTAAACAAATAATTATTGTTATTTATTAACTTTTTTCCCATTGCACCTAGAAAAATGCAGTATTTTTCTAATATTGCAGTTCATAGAGCTAATTATATAATAACCGATAAATATTAAATGTGTAATCTCTATTTTAAAAATTGTTTAAACAAATAATTGTTATTACTTAACTTTTTTTCCATTGCACATAGAAAGATGCACTATTTTTCTTATATTGCAATTTATGAAGCTAATTATAAAAAATAAGGAATATACATGCAATTATTAGATAAACAATTATTTGTTTAAACAATTGTTGAAATAATGATTTTACATTTTTTCTATTTATTTGTTATTATGTAAAACTTGATGAATTGGAAAATAAGGAAAAAACTTAATTTAGGTGCACTGTGTAAAAAGTTGGTAAATAACAACAATTGTTTATTTAAACAATTTTCAGCAACAGTTGTAAGCAGTTTAACTAAATTTTTTATTTGAATTATTTATTTCACACTAACTAGTACTAAAAAAAAGATGAATTTTTTAAAGAAATATGCTGATTTCTAATTTTATTTGAAAATTGTATAAATAATCAACAATAAATTGTTTAAACAAATGAAAAAACGATCGTTACGTTAATAAATTACATTACTAGTAAATATTAAAACAAATATGGTAAAAAATTTCCATGATTTCAAGCTTTTCTTTTAAATATGCAAATAGAAAATCATTGCAGGGTTAAAAAAATACCCTGCCTTACGCTCGGTGTTAAAAAATTAAACCTTGCGCTCGCCGGGTTAAATAATTATCTATATTTATAATATAAATTTTTAATTATAAATATACAAATGTTGAAATATATATCTTAATTTCTCGCTCAATTTTTTTCTTTTACAACTTCAAAATATAAGGATAAGTTATAAAAAAAAAAAAATGAAGACGTTCTTGCGCGCGCTTATGAGCGTGTAAAAGAAAAGAGTCACAAATTTTCGTGTATATCTGTGACGATAAAAAAGTTTCATTAAAATTATATAGAGTTAACTTTGCTGCTGAAGAACATAAAAATTAGACGTTTTTTACTTGAATTCACATCAAATGAGAAAACTGAAAAATGTGTTATAATAAAACTTAAGAGCGCAGTTATAACAAAAAGAAAAATAAAAAAAATGACGAGATCGTATATATTTTTTACATCACTTGCGCGATATATACATATATATATTTGATATAACGTTCATGAGTGATCGTGTGTATTATTCTTGTTTTATATACGACAATTAACAATGTAATCATCCCTTTTTTTTAAAGAGTATTGTTATACCTTTCTCTTAACAATAATTTTCTGAAATTATTATATCAGAGGTTGCAAAACTTTTGTATATCCTTTACAGGAGCAGTGCTTATTATTATTTATTTTTTAATTATTTATTATTATTGTTATTTATTTATTTATTTATTTAAACACATTTTACCCGCGGTTATTGTTTATTTAACTATGGCTTATTATGATAAAAAATAATACACACTGAAAAAACATTTATTTGATTCAAATAATCAATTACTTGACTATAATCAAATAAATATTAATTCAAATAAATTTTATTTTAGTCAACTAAATAGTATTTGACTTAAATACAGAAATTAATGATTCAATTAAAGTTTATTTGATTTAAATAAAAATTATTTGGTTCAAGTAAATATATATTTGATAATAGACAAGTAATTCATTTATTTGGATCAAATAAATTTTTTTTCAGTGCAGTATAATTATAAACAAATAATGTAATAATAATAATGATATAATAATAATATGCCTATTAATTATATTAATTATATTATAATTTATTAATTATTTTATTATTATTATTAATATATTAATAATAATATATTATTTAATATTTACTAATAAACCGTTGCTATAAAAACCGTTTATAATAATGCTTACGGTAATGGTTATAATTATAATTAATAATTTCTTTTATGCTAAAAATATTGAAGATGAAATTTTTTTGCTTTGATTTATTTAAATATTGGATTATAAAAAATATAAGCTGAGCAATTTTAATTATTCAGTTTAGTAATGTGTATGGAATATAAAATTTTTTGTCTTTTATCCTTCAATAATAGGTGGCCATATATATGTATATTGTCCCCCTATGTTTTGTTTACACTGTCAATAATTGTTTTCGTTTTTGCATACTCATCACATTACTGACCGTGAGAATCGGATTGCAAATTTTTTCATCAAAACTCTATCGCATTCAGTCGCGAAAAAAACAAAACAAAACAAAATACTTTCCTAACGATTTAAAATATATATTATTTTGGAACTGAATATTATTATAATATTTTTAATATCAAATACTAGCATTTTCAAAATTTCTAAGTTCTTTTTGTGTATTTTTTCATTTTTGGTTTTTTTGTATAAAATATAAATATTTTTACTCGACTTTAAATCAATTTCCTTATTGTAAATAGAAAATTTCCATATTATTTAAAAGTTTTCTTTTCTTTTCATTCTAAATAAAAAAATGTTTAAATATTTTCATTTGGAAAAAAAATATTTCTTCCTACAAAAATAATTATAGAATTAAAAATTTATATCGTTTGGCATTTGAAAAATTTTCTTTTTGCGAGATTATATTGTGTTTCATTCTAGGTAAATGAAAAAAAAATCAAGGTAATAAAAAAGTGCAAAACTGATTCCATTGGGATTATAATAATATATTATGAAAGAATAGTTTTCTTGTCAGTCATTTATGCATCAACTAACAATAAACTACTCCTTCTATCACGAAATAAATAAATCGACAAGCCTCTCAAATTTCAATTTTTGCTTCTGATGTGAAACAACAATATATACACCTTTGCTTCCGAAAGATGCAATCATGTGTAATATGTCAAGGACTATATTCCTCTGACTTCCACTAAAAAAAAAAAATTGTTCACTTTTTCGCCAGATCCGATTAAAAAGTATAAGTTTTCAAGATAAAATAGTTTCCAAAAAATAATATAAAATATAAAAGACCGGAAAAAATAATTGAAATGGAATTTTTTTTAATGTAAGAAATTCCAGTTCTAAAGATTTCCCTACAGAGATTTATTGAATTGGAAAAATTGTATGTATACCTATATATATTCAAAAAAAAAGAAAATAAGGAAAAACTCACCACTACCTTTTGAAGCGATTAATCTTGATTCAGGTCATTCGATTAAGTTCGATTTCAAACGCAGATTCATCAACTTTATAGAGCACTTTATCCGGATTTCACGTATCACTCGAAATCTGTAATTGAAAATAGCAATTATTATTTTTTTTCCTATTTTGTCATGAAAAAAAAGTCATAAAGTGTCAATAATAATTATTATTCATAATTTGATTAACACCTTTTGTATTTTGAAAATCTGGTGAACCATAACAACGGTTACTATAGCGACAGTTACCATGGTAACGGTGCCAATTACCCTGGTAACCGTCACTAGCGTTATTATTTGCAAATATTTGGGAAAAAAATCTTTCTTTCAAAAAATTATCAAAATTATTAATTATTATCTATTTTGGAAAAAAATATTCACCAAAGTAAATAAATAAGCAAAAAAAAAACAGAATAATTGTAGAATAAATTTTCTTAATTAGAAATAAATTATTTTCCCATTTAAAAAGAGCATATAACAGCAGAGATAATATCCAAGTATTCAGTAACTATCTCCTAATATCAATTTTATTTAATAATAAATTAATTAACTAGCTATTAAATTTTCGCAAATAGAAGATTAGAAAGTTATTAAAATGATTGTTATAAATTTCAGACAAATAAGATTACATAATTAAAGAAATTCAATTAGCCGCGCGAATACTAAATGCAAAAAAGAGGTTTCTTTATAGTGTACATTTTTCTTCTCTTGTCAACCACTTTGCGTGCCAGTGAGCAAGAATATTCAATTAAAAAAAACAACGCAAAATTTACCCCTTTAATAACAATAATTTTAACAACTTTTTCGTCATTAACGTGTAACTTATTTTCAATTTTAAGTCTCAGAGAGAAAAATTTGAAAAATTGAAAAGAAAAAATATTCAAAAGACAGGTTTTTCGGTTTTTTTTTGTTTGCAAATTAGAAAAATTAGACTCAATAAATGTATTCGTAGGAAAAAATTAAGTGTTTCGAGGAAGCTGCGAGTGAAATTAAGTGAAGCTTTTGTTCCGTTCAAATAATGCTGCGGCTACTGAACGAGAAAGAGAAAGAGATTGAGAGAACCATCTTTCTCTCTCTCTCTCTATATATATATATTCACCATTCCACTGTCGAGTCTGTACTCACCCCGCGAAAGAGAGAGAGAAAGAGAGACCGGCTTGCCGCGCCGCATCGACCGTAGAACCTGAATTAATTCGCCTTGACGATATAGTCCCACTTTAACTATGCGAATTCTAAAAATCTCTCGAAGTACGTAACGACAATTATGAAACTTGTTAATTTTCTATTTTCATTGTCACTTGAAATATATGGGGTTATAATGCCCTGAAAAATTTCTCATATTTCGCAATGATAACGACATTATGAAATAGCATAAATCGGGCGCGGCATCCTATGCTCCTCATTACGCGGCGTGCTTTCAGACTCGTATCTTTACTTTAAAATACCCTGTGTCTTTTCTCAAAAAAAAAAAAAACACTTTTTTCTATATTTTATTCCTTTATTATGTCTTTCGTTATATTTAAAATTACTTCCTGTTCTTCAATGTATTTTTTCAAAAATTTATTCACCATTCCTTTTTTATTAAAATTATTTTATTGTAAATAATATACTTTTATTATAAATTTGAAATTTTTCTTCCATATATTATTTTTGTCATTATTTTTCACTTGGTAAGTGTTTTTATTATTATTAATAATTTTATTATTACTATTAGTATTATTATTACTATTATTCTGAATAATATTATTATTATTATTATTATTATATAAATATAATTATGACAATCGAAAGAATCTTAAATATTATTACGTATATTTTTAATATTAGCAACGGTGCTGCCACCTTAAATAATAGCGCCAAATTTGAAAAAGTGAAATTAATTATTGAAATAAATAATAATTAATAATATTGAATTTCAATCAACTTAATTAAAATAAAATAAATATTTATTTAATAATAAATTAAGAGTATAAGAGTACGTATGTACAAAAGGGCATGCCCCGTTTATAAATAAATAAATATAAAAGTTAAATAAATATAAAATAAAAATAAAATGAAAAGAGAATAATTAAATTAAAATAATAATAATAAGAAAAATAATAATAAGAATACTAATAATAATAATAGTAAAAATAATAATAATAAAATAACATAAAATTATAAAAATAAATATTTATTCGAATTAAATACATTTTTTTTAAAAACATTATTAAATATTTTCGAAATATTTTTTTCTCAGGAAACAAAAAAAAAATAATTTATGGTAATAAAAATGACGATAACAATAATTTCTTAAGTGCGATTATATATATATGAAATTTGAATTTCATTTAAGCAAAAAAAAAAAAAAAAAAAAACGGAAGAAAAAAAGAATGTAAAAGAAAATGAACTATTGATAAGGTTTGAACTGAAATAGGGTCTCGTGAGAATTGGGTAGCGTGGGAATGTGTAGAATCGATGGTATTCATTTCGTTTGCGACGATTCCCCGTGATTTGTCACACAAGGATGGAAGGTTCCGCGCGCACTTTTTCACGGCACTTGTCCAACGAGACGTAACGCTATCAACAATTTTATAAAACATGCCTCTCTTGTGTAACTTATTGTTTTTTGTGTCAAGGGCTGATAATAAGCTTCCCTGTATATAATATGTATACATATACATATATATATATATATACAGCCGGAACACTTACTAACAAAATAAACGAAAGGCACTTATATGTTTCGTGGAAAAGTGATCAAAAAAATATAATTATAATATTATTTCAAAAAATTACGATAATTCAATAAAAAAAAAAGAAGTTATTATTAGAAAAATTTTACAATTTTTTTTCTACAATGTCTAAAAGCAGAAAAGAATAAAGGAAACATTTTCCTGTTCAGACCTGCAGCATCCGAGAAAACACAAAGGATTTTTCTGTACTCTCGAAACATCTAATTTTGTTTACAAAATTTAAAACTATATCAAAGAAACATAAACATTTCTAAAAAGATTATTTCTTTAAATTTTAATTTAAAAACAAAATTAAATAAAAAATTTTTTTAAATTGATTGTTAACTTTATTTCAATGTAATTAGTTATTAATTAAATAAAATTATATTTCATTAAATATAATGATAAGGGAAAAAATATTTACTTCAAAATAATTAATAATATAAAAATGTAAAAATAATTTTAAAAAATAATAATCATAATAATAATAATTTTTTCCATTAATAAAATAAAATAAAATTAGTATTGAAATTATTATAATAAAAAAATATTGAATTATTATTATTATTAATTGTTATGTTATATATAATAAATAAATTATAGGTTAGTTATTCACATAATCAGAATAATGAATTAATTAACTTGTCAAGTAATATTATTCACGATTGATAAATTTACTTAACCTCAAAATTTACCGATCAATGTTTACTAAAGATTATAGAGGCATTTTTTTTTAAACCATATTGTGCAAATATATCAAAAGATCACTACATTTGAGCATGCACGTTGTTTCCTAAAAGCTTCGAAATAAATAAACTGACACGATTAATAATAACCTTGAAGTTTGAACGATAAACGATTAATAATAATTTACCTCAAAAATCCTGGTAGCATATATATATTTACACATTTCAAGTTATTCACTCCAATTTTTTATTAAAACAACTATTATTCCACTACTAGACAAATATTTAACTATTTCAGAGATATACTTTCACTTTTAGCGATACAAAATTACCGATGATACGATTTTACACCTGTTAGAAAAAGTAAGGTTATGTTAATGCGCGGAAAGTTAATTCCCGCACTCACGACACTCACCTTTTGTCCCGCCAATAGGTAAAAAAATGTTCCGATGAATTGTTTTTGTAGCACTTTCAGTTATTTGCACTATGGGAAATTTAATTACCGTTCGTTCTTTTTCACGCCCTGACAAAAGATCTCCATCACGCACTAAACTGACAAAAGTAAATAGAACCAAACTTTATAGAAAAAGTGGAGCAAATTTCAACAAAAAAAAAAAAAAAAAAAACGTCGCTTCATAATGTGCAGGGCAAAGTTCATAGGAAGACGAGGATGCAGCTGTTACTCGAAACCCGAGAGCGTAACTTTCATGAAATCCGTGCAGGTTCCAACAGGTTGGGAGAATGCACGCTAGCGTGTTATTCGAGTGAAAAGAAGGGGAAAAAGTACCAAGGGTTTATTAGATTAAAATACACTTTACAATTTTCGACTCCAAATTTCCATCTCCAAATGCGAATTTTCTAGGTTAAAAATAGTCAACTCATACTCACAGAAACGGGCCGATAATTGCGAACTGAAATATACATCTTTCTGTCGTAAATTTTGTCGTTTTATCCAAACTTTTCACTTTTCACGGAAAAATTACGAATGCACTACCCGAAATACTTGCTTTTTGTGATAATTTAAACGCGCGAGCATTGTCACTCTAACAATGTAACAGGTACTTTAAAAACTGCCAGGAGTGGGAAGGTAATACATCTGAAGTTGTGTTTCTTTACGTATGTTACGTACGTATGTTACGTCCATGGCGTTCTTTTATGGTATAAAGGGTACTGCACACGTAAAATACATATTTATCTATTTGAAAAAGAAACCCACGTAACTTGCGTAAAAAAATCAGTTAAGTGTAATTCACTTGATTGGCAAAAATTCGACAAACACTTAACCTCAAAAATAGAAAGTTTTATAGAAAATCGGTGTTGGGGCTAAATATACGTAAAATTCGCATTTGTTTAATGTAAAAAAAACTTTAATCCACGTTCAAAAATTAATTTACGCGTAATTGCGCAACATTGCAAAACTTGCAAACGGCTTAAAACTTTGAATGATAATAAACGATCGGAACTAAAAACAAACTGTGTTTGGGATAAAATACGTAAAATTCGCATTTATTTAAATGTGAAAAAACTTTAATCCACATCTAAAAATTAATTACGCGTAATTGCGCAACATTGCAAAATACGCCAAAAATTTAACCTCAAAAATGGAAAAAATCGGAAATAAAAAAAACTATATTGTTTGGATATAAAAAATCGGGAATTGTGACGTCAAAAATAGCAAACACATAAATTCTCCAATTATTTACATATGAGAATAAATTTAGGTTACTTTTGTAAAATAATCCAGTTTTTTCGAGAGGTGTAAAATTTTCCATTTAAAAAGTCGACACACGGCATTCTGAATTTCAATGAAAAAAGTGTAACCGACACTTTAGCACGATTAGTCCATTATTGATAACAGATAATGTTTAGCAAGTTGATAGAAAAAAAGACAGGTACTTACATTTATACTATATATATATATGTGCGTGTGATACCAATTGTTGATTATGACAGTCCAATGTACTCTCATGGGCGGCGGAATATTGAGCAAGAGAGTGGCGCCATTGAAAGACGGCCCTGGCGCCGGGGGTTTGCGGGAGTGGGGACCAAGGGTCTGGAAGATGGAAGGCGCTCTCGCTCCAACAGTTTAGTTGCCTTTAATCGGGCCTAAAGCATAGACAGGGCTACTTGTTGGTCGCCACACCACGGTATATTCCTTGAGCCTTTCCCTCTCGCTGAGAATGAACAGCTTCAGTATCGTGAATTTCCACTGTAGTAGTATCATTTCGTGTGTTTTAAACAAAAAAGGTTTTCAACGGTTTCGAAATTTTCCCTGTTCGAGAAACAATAATTGTGTTTGAAACTTTTTTTTTACATATATATATAAATATATATATATATTGGTGGTTATTTCCCGTTTGTTGTCTTATTTCCTCTAAGTCGTATATAATCTCGGGAATTATAAGAAACCGTGCCGGTATCTCGAGATTTTTTTTTCTTCAGCAACCGGGAGGCCGGTTTGCTTTAAGTTTTATTTTATATATAAGTAATAAGTATATTTGTTCGTGCTACGAGAAAAGTGCAACTGTGATTTTTTTGGGATTATTTCAAGAGGACATAATAAGGTTGGTATAAAAACGGTTGACAGTTATTTTTCTTGAGATTGAAAATGATGGCGTCTTGAGAGGATTTTCGACGGTTGGCGGAGACGCCGGCCGGCATATTGTTCCACGGGTGATTCCCGGTGCGTAAAAAAGAAAAAGTAGTAGATCAATAAAAACTATTCGTCTCGGGGGGAGGGGGGGAGGTATTCTTCGCGAATAGTAATGATAATCCCATGGTATTCAAATCAATTGTGACGCTTGTCATCAATTGTCGCGGTTTTAACAATCATGATTGTCGGGGGAAGGGAGGGGAAGCACTACTTGTCGCAGGTGATTTTTCTTTTTATGGCTCGCGCTCATTTCGCGGTTTTGATTTCTCCCAGTGTTTTTTTTAACCGTCATTTTAGGAATTTCGATTCACCTCGAGGCTTTCGACAGGTTTTCGCAAAAGATTAAGGTTATGCTAAGCAAATCGTGCGTCTAACTGCTTCTCAGAAGGAGACCTTTTGCATTATTCTCTATTATTATTTTCCCAACAACTTTTTTTTTAAATTTTTTTTCTCACCGCGAAAATACTTAATTTCAATTTTCACATTTTCCATGACAAGTTTTGAAATATTTTTCGGGCATTTTCATCAGATATCAGAAAAGTAAACACATCAGATTTATATATCATATATAATTTTACGGTTCTATATCTATCAAATCATAAATAAAATAGCTTGTCAACTTTCTAACTGGGATAACAAAAACTAATTACACAGGAAATTATCTTTTATTATTTGCTGCAGATTAAAATAAATTCTACCGGTTTTAGCTGTTTTAATATTTGAATTATTAATATTCCGCAAGTTGGTAATAAAAGTAATTTTTAACCTATAAAGTGGGCGTTTTCTTTCTCTCTGACATTTTGCGATAAATTTTGCCTATGAAAAAAAAAAGAATTAGTAAAATTTATCATCGAATTTAATTTTCGGTTAAGGAGAAGGTTTCTTATCAGCATCCAACTTTCTATCACTATTTTCTCGCGTCTATCAGCTGCTCCTTTGGGAATTTTTTTTTCCTTTACGAGTTGAAAACTCGTATATTAATTATTGTCGGCGAAAGTCTCAACTACTTCAATAATCTTTTGGACCGGTTTTGTGTCGCGTGGGCAGGAGAAAATTCTTCTTTAAAAAGAACTTTTCCGTTTATCAATCGATTTGTCACGTTTTTTCCCTATCTTGAACATTTTTCCTCCCTTAAAAAATACAGAGTAAAAAATATGCAAAAAAATTTTCTCTCAATTTTTCGTTTATGTTAAATATTGAAGGTGTGTCTCTCTGGAAAATGTTGCACTGGCATATCATTTAGATAACAAGATAAAGTCTTTCCAAGATTCCCGTTTCATTTATTTAGATTATTTTCCAATATATTATTTATGGTGATCGTTATTTACGGGCAATGTGCTGACAGGATTATCTCTACTGTGTGTTAAGATGTTTTTTTTTCTATTTTTTCCTCCCGTGTAGAGAAAATTTCTTCAAGGATTTTAGAATGTTGATAGGAGTTTATTATTCGTTGATAAGGAGAATTCGCGCGCTAAGGTAATTTTTCGGACAGGTGAATATGATGAGGATGATAATAATTATAACAAATGAAATAAAAACTACTGATAGTGAGGTTATTGCGAATTTTTATCATCATAAAAAAATTTCTAGTTTCCTTGTTGTGTATGTGGTGGTAAAACCGTGACTGATTTCATTACCACCGTGTGTATATATTGTATAAGAGATCGTGACCCGCTTTGCTCGTAAAGATAAACAAGTAGAAAGAAAACATGAATTGCAACACTGTATGTGCCGTGCTCTTCGGTTAATTTGTGAAGGACGTTGATTTCTTTCTCGCGAGGGTTGAATGAATAATTGACTTAATAATCTCTTCGTCTCATTTTTATTTCTCGCCTAAAGGTGCGAGATTTTCTTCCCGTGGAAAAATATAATTAAAGTAGTTTGAGAAATCTTTTTTAGCAGTTTTTTTTTGCTGTTGCCAAATAAAAATTTGAAAAGAAAGAGAGAAGGGTCCTGTCATTGTTTTTCTTCAACCATAACGTTTTTGCGGGCCAATGAATCACAAAGCTTCTTTCAACCCCTCTTTTAGAATTTCTCTCTCTCTCTTTCTTTTGGAAATTTTTTTCCCCTCGAATTATTCTCTTCTGAGAGTTTGGTTTGGATAAGAATCTTGGTTCTTGTATTGCACCACACACGTTAATTCAAAAAAACTTTTGTTGAATATTGAGAGAAAATATTGTATGAGAAAAAGCATTCGAATCGGGAAAATTTTTTTCACTTATCATTTTTATCGATTCTTGACATTTTTAAAAAAAATTTGCTGCGCCCTCACCTTGAAATTTCTTGGTCAAATATGCGAGTATGGAAATATTTAATAAGCCGTTATAAACCGAATGGAATAACTTATAATAGAATACAAAGAAAAATGTAGATAGTGCTCCTGTAATCATCTAATTACCTTGTTGCCCTCCTTCCGATCGTTTACACGTAAATATACGCGCGATGATAAAGGTATTACGTTGAATTGCTCTTGACGTTGACACACACGATATCGATACATTAACAACATTATGTTGTCAATCTAGATTTCCTCGAGCGAGAAATGTTTCCTCCTTTTCTAAACACTGCGGTCCCGTATGTATATATGATATTGAATACCGGTTATGACTGATGATGATGATTCACATGATCTTTGTTGTCTGCCGATCAAAAAAAATCTCTCTCTCTCTCTCTCTCTAGTTATTGCTGAAAGTTTATGAACTTTAAATATATTATAATATATCATTTCTTTGATTAATGATGATAAAATTTCTCGATGCCAATTAAATAAAAAGAAAGTCCCCCTCGACATTTAATTTTTTTTTCCCAAAATTTATTAACTGGCGGGGAATTTTTTATAGTTTTTTTTTGTCCACGCGCGCCGTCCTTGATCAATTCGACCATATAGCGCTGATGCTGATTTCACTCGGTATATAGTTTGAAAGGAGAAATAAATCTTCTCCCGCGGCGAAGAAATCGACACTCGAAGAAGCAAAAAATAGAAAATATATATAATTAAATTGAGACAAAAAATTGTTTGATTTTTGTTTTTTTGTACTGATTTAACTGGAAAAAGATTGTAAAAATGGAATTTTGGTTTTTACAGACAAAATGCAAGTTGTATGGTCAGCGGATGGTTTGAGTGCATTCGATTTGCATTTAGATAGTGCAACAGTTGTGTCCGATGATGTTTGGAAGAAATTTGATCTCGATCTTACTCAAGATTATCAAAAATACAGCGAGAGTCCAAATCCATTTGATGACTTTCCATTTTTTGGTGCCGATTGTTTAGGCTCGTCAGAAATAAGACATCATGATTGCATGTGGGCTGGTCTTTGCATTAGTAAAGAGCACAATAGTACAATGGCAACGAAAAAAAATCCAAAGGTACATAAAAAAATACCAGCGGGTCGTAGTCTCTTGATACCAAAAAATGAGACAACATCATCAACGACGACGACGACGACGGCAACAACAACGATGACAACAAATTCTGCCAATAATCATTATCATCATCATCATTCGCAAATGCAACAACAACAACAATCATTTTGTCGGACAAAAAGTTTAGAAAGTGATGGTGATTCGACGAGACCTGAAACACCACAAAGTACTGATTCGGACGCTGAATCGGATTATGAACCGCCAATATTTAGACACGATCAGATAAGCATTAATGAAAAACTATCGGAATGTTTTCCCGATGCTGTTGTTAAAGCGGCGCCGGTTAGTGTTGTCACGGGTCAACATGTTCGAACACCGAGAAAATCGATTAAAATTGAGAACAACATCAAGGAGGAATCTGACATTAGGCATACACTCAGCGATCATTGCTATCATCTCAATCAACCGGCAGGTACCCAAAGGCTCGAACATCTTGGGGTTCAAACACCTTCCGAATCCGGTAAGTCTTTTTTTTTCTTGGATTTTTATATCGATTTTAAGACTTTTATGACTACTGTCAGATGTTTCGGATGAAAAAGAGAGAAATCGCATGATTTTTAAATTTCTAACAAACTAAAATCTGCAAAAAGATCCCTTCCTGATTCTCCGTTATTTCTTAATTTCATATATTGTATCTTTCACAGAAAACCTAAAGGTGGATCAAAAAGTTGCAAAATGCTACTGCTTTCTTGGATCATTCTACAAATTGATCCAAAAAGCGGTATCATTTTGCAACGTTTTGATCCCTTTCGGTTTTCTGTGTTATTGCTACTCTGCTTCCATTATTTGACACCTGTAACTAATTATTGTTACAATCTGTCAGTGGTCCTGTCACCTCTTTGTTTCTGACAACATAATACAGAAGATTTTTATGCTCCGTAACAATCTTTAGTATGGACCATGCTAATTTTCTGTTTTCTGTTGTCAAAATCTGCTACGTTCGTACTTTCAAGCTTTGGTTTTTATGCTATTTAATCGTACAAATGTAGCAGCTTTTGATAACATAATACAGAAAATTTGTATGGTCCATACCAATCTTTAGTATGAACATTAAATTTTGAAAAGAAATGTTTCTTAGATCCTTTAGAAAAACTGTGACAAATTGTATATATAAACTTTTTTGTTTTAAAATCAAAAAAAGAAGCAGTATAGAAATCTATTAAATACTGATGGCGACATTTAAATTTATAATCGGTTTTACGGCTTTTTGGCGCCTTGCTGTGTAAATAGAAAGATAAGGAACTATTATTTATGTCATATTGAAGCTAAAGTATGTACAAATATATATGGGTTAGAAGTTAGTTTGTCTGCTCTCGGAAGGTCACATTGTGCGTGCTATGGAATTCTTTGCTTTCTGAATATGTCATCAGTTTTATTAGCATTGAAGTATTTTTGTTTGGTGGATTAGTTCCATTGTTACAATATATAAAGTGATGTTAATATTGATGAAGGAGATTATACATATAATTCAGAAATGCAGAACTGTTCCCATCCGTTTAACAATATGGGACTTCCATGAGGTTATTAATTCACTCAGAAGTACAGTACACAATAAATTCGGGTGCCCGCATGGTGGTTTTTTACTAATCTCTCTCTCTCTCTCTCTCTCAAGTCCGATTGTTGAGAAGTCAGTTCGAAGACCTATACTCAGTATATGTATATACTTAAATTGCCTGCTGGGGAGAGAGACGCAGACAAATAAGGATGTAATTTATCGGGTCTTGAACAGGAAGCTTATCTTTTTCTACTATTCGCACTTTTGATGCTATTAATTTCATCAAGTAGTCGAATTTCCATTAGATGTTTAATAATCTAATCCCTATAAGAATACAAACTTAAATTCTTTCATATCTGTAAAGATTAGCCTCTAGCGTGGGATAGACTTAAGCAACAAAGACCATATGCAAAATAATGAATTCAATACTCCTGATTTATGTACTGTATTCTGAAAAACGAATCCATCTGTCTACCCACATGAAATATCAAGTCTTGTCAAGGAAATAAATGGACTCTATTCATGTGGGTGATATTCCTTCATCAAACATGCGAAAATTAAAAAAATGGGGATGTTTCCTTTCCTTTAAGTAGATATTTTATTCATTAGATATTTTTACCAAAAAAAAGCTAATGCAATAGGAGAACAGTGGATAATTTTTGTTAATGCTTTTACGACAGGAAAACTATGGACAACTTTTGCTAATGCTTTTGCAACGGGGAAAACGACAACTTTTGCTAATGCAATGATGGAAAAACTATTATTTTGCTAATGCTTTTTTATTATTATTGGAAAGGGAAATATACGTATATTATAATATCTCGTCCAAGATACGATCCAAAGGGGATTTAAATAGGAATTACAGAAATGGTAGCATGTCTCTTCTGAGAATCGGTAAGTTCCTCCTGGCCCAGTATCTATCTATAACGCGCACGCATGTTACTCCCCCACAGTATGCTATATAGTCTATAAAGAGGCGCACAACGGTGGCGCCACGTTGTGCAAAATGTTTCAAAGAGAAACACACAACTTCACCTGAAAATATGTGTTGCACCACATGGTGACATCGAGACGCCGGCACCGACAACGACGACGTGTCACACAATCCACGTAATAGGCAATGTGCCTTCGTCGAATAACACATGTCTAGTTATCAACGTGAGACTGTATGTATAAACACACACACACACAACATACACGATGTAAACTGGCATAAGTCGCGACTCTATAAACTCTAGTGTAACACTACTAGCACTTAAAACACGTGACTCATATATAACCATTCGCATACTACTACCACGGATGTGAAAACATTCTTCTAACCTAAGGTGTGGTGCATTGCACCCGGATTTTGAAAATTTTTTCCCTTATTTATTAAATTCACCTTTTGGAAATTGTTTAGATCTTGGTGAAGAAAGGTACTTCTTTGACTTTTTCCAAACTGTAGGTAGTGAAATTAGAAAAAACAGGAGTAAAAATTTAGAATGGTTGCGGATTAACGGATTATAGATAACGGATAACTACAAAACAGTATTGTTGTATTAACAGATCTAGCAATACAAAGCATGGTACAGAATGAGAATTAGGATCAAAATCGGAACAAGAATCCCTTCAGATTATGGTAGATAATGGATAATAGGTGGGAAGATTTGATAAGACTTTGGAGTCGACAAATTCTACAGACTTGAGGACTAATAACTGACTACTAACGGACTATTTACGGACTATTTACGAACTATTTACGGACTATTTACGAAATATTTACGACTATCTAAGATGTACATCCGAATAAAATTTTGAATCTTAAGTAGAAGAAGAGAAATAAAGGATCTATCTTTAGGACCTGGACGATGCAAACCTACTCGAGCATATTTGACAAGCCTTTAATTTGTTTTTAGTTTATTGTTCCAATTAATCGAAATTTAATCACAAAAGTGATTAGGGAGGTAGCATCTGTTAATACAGCAGTCCAAAGTTAAAAAATATAAGTAAGATTTTTATCGAAAGGGAGTTTTTGATGCTCCGGGCTCTTAAAAAGAAGCTGCACCTAACTCTATACAGGAAAAATCACTGACAATTTTAATTACCTGTTGCAAAACAATGTTTATAAATCTGCCTAAAAAACAATGTTTATAAATCTGCCTAAAATGATGATCCTAATGAACAAAAAATGGAATAATTATATCGGATGACTTTTTATTTTCCGCATATCTTATAATATTAGTGAAAAAGTGCGCCGAAAGATTAGTGGATTATTCATCATCCAGAGAGTATTTATCATTGGGAACAATATATGTCTGTCTGTCTGTCTGTTTTTTTTCCTCGCAAATATTTCAATAATGTTAGTCATAAATGTGTATAATTTTAGCATTGGCGGGAATACATATATAGGTTAAGATACGATTTTCTTCATTGGGGGAAAATTACAGTGATTATAAAAGTTGATGTTCCATGTGACCTTCATCACTCTAAAGAATATACCACCATCGATTTCAATTCTTATTGCCTAATCAATTGGGACTAAAGGTCTTTTAGTCTGTTACCATTTTATAATGCATATAGTCTCAAGTCCGAAAGGTCATTTACAAAAGAAAAGAAAAAAAGATTCGGTACATCCGTTTGTTTCACTCTTCTTTTCATTATACATATTTGATAAACGTGTCATGAACTCTCGAGATTGGCTTAATCACTTATGGAAGATTCGTTTTTGGACGAGACTTACGTAACGGAATGTTGGTTTTTTCTTTCCTTATATATTAAATCATCATCATGGTAATTTTTCATATTCTAAAATTTCCAATTTTACGGTTCTCTATTATTATTAGCATTATTAGCTAGCTATTAGCTAAGGTAACAATCATTGGTATTATCATTACTAAATCGTAGATTTACAGATTTAATTTTAATCGTAGATTAAAATTAAAGAATCTATAATGCTGGAAGAAGAAAAATTTGTCTGTATATGGGAAAAAAATTATGAATCTTGTGATAGAAATAGAAGTTGATTTTTCTACTGAAACATTCATCAAGGCTTGTATTATTGATAGATTTCTTTTTAATGATTGCTTTACTGGTTAGGTATAGATTAATTGTGATTCAGGAGAGGGGGAAAGAAAATCATTTACGTTCACTGTGTAAACGATTGTGACTAATGGCTCATCGTTCTTCAGCAGAAGCGATAAACAGTGTCAAGAAATTGGTATCTAATATCTTCCCATGTTTCCAATATTATAGTGATAAATTTAGTCTACAGATTTTCCTTGAGATATAATCATTAAATATCCTCTCATTATTTACTGCACATTGAGGTGTGCGCCGCGGAATTTTTTTTTCCTTTTAAAGAAGATTTTTTCCTCCTCGATGATAATTCTATACCAATATTATACTTTATAGATATGTTAGAATTATAAATGAACAAATTAGCAATATATCAATTTGATCCTTTTGGTATCAATTTGATACTTTTAAGTCTACAGTGCGTGTGAATGTAAAATACAATAGTTGATATTTAACGGAAAGAAATATATCAAGAATATTTTCTTTATTTTTTGGAACATTTTAACTATCAATTTGTTGCAAGGGGAAAAATCCTATGCGTGAATTATTTCGTATAAGGTAACAATAATAATTTTCGTTGAATGTCAGTTTGCATTAAGAAACAAGACATTCATAATCATTGAATTGTGAATTTTCTTCTCCTTCTTCTTGCAGTCCCTTCGAGGTGTCACATATTGTTCCCTTTTGTTCTTTTCCCATGAATGCACGATCGCGATCTTTGAAGAGAATTTGCCTTTAAGAAGAACCGGTCTCTGCTGAGAGAGCTGAGCGCATCAATTCGTTTTTGGGAGCCCGAAAGGATGATCGAAATCCCTCTCTGTAATTCGATATATCGCTTCGGATTTATTCCTCAATTGCTTTGTCACGATTTCGTTTTTTTTTCAACTCATCGCAGCTAAGCGATTATTGCTTCTGTATCGTATAATTTATAGATTTTCTATCGTGTTTATGTATAATTATCCTTCTCTACATTGACCTAATTTTTAGGTATTAATTGTCTTTCGTAGAATAGGAAAATTTCAATCATAGTTGTGAGGGAGCCTTAAAGATTTGTCTGCGGTGGCATTGAAAGGCGCATGCGTGATGGATCATTGGGTGCGCGCGAGGAAAGCGCGGGAACTCGAAGGTTATGCAGAGCGTGTGTGACGTCATCGGTACACGGCGCGACCGGCCGGCTCTTGCGGTCAAGCGTGGGACCCGCCGGACTGTTTAAATGGTCAGCGGAATGCGGTTAGCCCTTTTTGCTATCGCGGCTCGTCGCTGACTCAAGAAGGAAAGAGAGGTGGGGCAAATCAGGAGCGCACGAACCCAACTACAGACCCCCTACCACGATCATACCCAATTCTTTCAAGGTTTTTCTCCTCTAGAACCGTATTCTCTCTCTCTCTCTCTCTCTCTTCTTTGCTTCTCTACACATCACGCCATACATTCTTAATCTTATTTCTTCGGCTTATAAAGAATATAGAGAAAATCTGATGTTTTATAATTAATAATATTGATATTAATTCGAATAATTTCTCTAGAGGAATAGAAAACGATGAGCGATCGGTTGTGAGAAAACTGGAATTGTCTGACCGGATATGCACGCGATATAACCAGTCGTAAATTTTTTTTTTTCTTTTTCTTCGTTACCCTATTTTCAGTGGACTTGCGAAAACATGAAATAGATAAGAAAGTGTATATTCTCTATCGTAGAGAGAGGGAATTCTATAATAGAAGCTCTTATTGTTGATACGCCTGCGCTAGACTGGCGCCGACAGTTGAAGCAGAAGACCGCGATAATTCCAAGCGCCGCATAATTGCGCAAAGATAGGTAATGGAAAAGATATTCTAAGTAAAGCGGCATGACTAGCTAGAATTCCTTGAAACTGGCAGAACCGGCAAACGTTAACTCGCGAATTGATTGTTAGATGTTACGTCCTTTTTTTGAAGTTGTATAGTAGTAGAACCTGTTTTAAAAAACAGATATCTTAAAAGTGGTAAAAATGTTAAATTATTTCTCATTTTTCTATTACATGATGATGATGATGATGAAGTTTTTGGCGATGTATGCTAATTGTGTAAATGAAATTAGACTGTAAAATACCACTTCCTGCTTTTTTAATAATAGATTTCCTTGCGCCTTGAACCTCATCGTTTTCTCAACAAGAGAGGGAAACCTTTCGTTTTCACCACTTGCGCGATTTATGCGGGTTTCGTATGTAAAACATACAATATCTCATTAAAATTTAAATCCCATTTATTGTCGTAGCTAGAAGTAGTTTTAGAAAAAGAAGAATAAAAGACGTGTTTGACGATCGTAAACACGTGCTGGTTGTAAAGAAAATTTTTATTTGTTGCGTGCACACATTATATGTAGATATATATGGTTAACTTTGCGCTGACTTGATGGATACAAGGGGAGTAACTAATTGATTCCGCGTACACGTGGTGGGAGGGGATTTTCAAAGAATAAGCCTCATTTTAATGGTGTTTTCAATGAGTGACGCTTGTCTTGACTTTGATCATCATCATTGTCATTATTGTCATCATATTGCCGGAGTTATTCCCTCGAGAAACCGCACCTTTAAGTTCCGTTCCTCATGCAAATTATCCCTAGCACGTTCAACAAAAATGCAACCACTGTCGCATATGGACGAGCAACTGGCTTTCGCATTTATGTGTTTGCGCTTCGTGTCGCTGTTTGTACGTTTCTGGAATTCACTAGCGCTTCCGTACGCGATGGTATGTCCAAAATTTTGCAGAATTTATTCATCGCGAATGAAGATGGTGATTTTTTTTGTTGAAATTACAAATAGAAATTTTGATTACAAGATTAGTGTTGTATCCTTTCGGATTAGTTACAGCTAATATTTTTGGTTGTATATTTTTCGATTAATTGGATCTAGCTTTTGTTGGATCTGCGACTTTTGGATCTAGATCTGTTTTTATTTTTTAGTGGCAGTATCATCTGTTTTGTTGTATTTTTTAGGATTAGTTGGACCTGGTTTTTAGTTGGATCTTTTAGGATTAGTTGGATCTTTGTTTGGTTGTATCGTTTAGGAATAGTAGCATCTAGGTTTGGTTGTATTAGTCAGATTTAGTTGGATCTAGATCTGGTTGTATCCTTTAGGAATATTAACATCTGGTTTGGTTGTATCCTTTAGGGATAGTAGCATCTGCTTTGGTTGTATTTTTTAGTGATAGTTGTAATTACGTTTTGTTGTATCTTTTAGGATTAGTTGAACCTAGCTTGTGTTGGATCTTTCAGAATTAGTTAGATCTAGGTTTGGTTGCAACATTTAGTAATAGTAGCATCTAGGTTTGGTTGTATTATTTAGATTTAGTCGGATCTAGTTCCGGTTGTATCCTTTAAGGATACTACCATCTACGTTTGGTTGTATCTTCTAGGATAAGTTGGACCTATCTTTTGTTGCATCTTTCAGGATCACTTGGATCTAGGTTCGATTGTATCCTTCAGCAATAGTAGCATCTGGTTTGGTTGTATCCTTTAAGGACAGTAGCACTTATGATCCGTTGTATCATTTAGGATTAGATCCAACTTTATTTGCATCTTTCAGCACCAGTTGGATCCAGATTTCGCTGTATCCTTCAGCATTAGTTGGATCTATCTTTAGTCGGATCTCTCAGAAACTTTCAGGAACAAAATTTTGAACTTTAGGACCAACTTTGAACAACATTGAACAATAGAACAAGCAGATATAATGCAGAAGCATTTAAAGCAGATATAATGTAGGTTTTAATCTAAATCCTTCTAATTCGTCGTAGACTAAAATTAACTCTCCATCATCTGCTTCTAATCATAGAAGGACTATTCGAAATGGCAGGAAAACAGTGACACAATAACGAAAAACAGAATATGAATAGGTAATACATCGAATTTTATAAATTGAACACAACCGATCAGGTATACATTTTCTTTGAACAAGTGGAACACTTATCATTATCGGAGGGAAATCGAGGACGCTGTCGTTTGAATTGTGCAAGGAGTTTTTTCCTCAAGTTGTGCAATATTCTTGTTAGTGTTTTCAGCACGAGCGTTGCGCGCCTATGGCTCAATGATGAAAACGGAGAGAGAGACTACTACACGGTTTAAAGTGCAACACTCGAATGATTTCTAGATATACTTGAAGAATTGTAAATTTTCAAATATACAGACAATTATCAAAAAAATTTATATAGAGAAAAGTGGAAATAAAACAAAGAAAAACATGTTACACACGTGTCCTGTCACAGTAAAATCGTTATACATATTTCACACAGGAAGTCATAAACTGACTAATGATATACTGTCGACGTGATTTCGATTTTAGCGCGCCAGGGACTGTATGTACTTGAAACCGCATCCCCAAACGATGACGCAATTCATTCATACGTTCATTCATTAACTTGGATCGCGTGGGAGAGAGAGTGAGTGACTATATGTAGATAAATTCCGTGTGATGGCAAAAGTCAAAGAATTTAAATTTCTTTCTTTTCTTTTTTTTCACCATACTACTGCTGCTTTGATTCTGTTTTTGGGAAGGAAATTCTCGAGAGGAATGTTGATGCGCAAAATATGACGAGATAGAATTCACATAAAATTTGACCGAAACGGTTTTTTTTTTTGGTCTTGTTCTTTCTTTTGTGTCTCGTAAATTATTATACTCCAAAAAGAATCGCAAAGTTTTGTATGGGTGTCCAGTTCAACGAACGAGAGGCGCATAAGGACGTTTGATCTAGGAATCAGAATTCCAAGCGCTGTTTCATGCTGACAAGAAATCTTCTTTTGGAATGTCGATCGTCTTTAGGAGATGAGCTTCTTTTTTGGCTCCGCTTTTTGATCAGGCGGCAATAATTCGATATTGGTTTCTAATACTGAAGTATTTAACAATTTAGTGAAATAACGGTAGGAAAATTTAGAAAAATAAGTTCGATTAAGAAGAATTTAAACACTTAAATGACTAATATATAAAGAATCAAAATTAGTAGCAAATAGGGTTTTTTCGAGAAATGTGTGTTTAAACTTAGACTACTGTCTGGTTTATTTTCTCCTCTCTCTCTCTCTCTGTTTCGACTCGTCGTATCATTCACACTAGTCCGTGTTTTTCTCTCATCTTCTTGTTGCATTTTCTTCTCTCTTTATACTCTATTTCGATATCGGTAACGCCTGACCAAGTGAGGAGAGGTATTTTCTCTGGCGTGAGTCAATTTCCTTTTCTCGCGAATGTTTTTCAATGAAGGAAATTCTAGTCTGTTGCAGTTGAATGCACCTGAATGGATCTGTGTGTGGGTGTTTGAGGTGGCTTGTGTGGGTTGTTGCGGATTTTTCTTTTTTAGTATAGAGAGAATAGTGTACGTGCAATATTGTGTCTCTGTGGAGGAAAGTTTGTAGGCTGCGCTAACAACAACGTTGTACCCACTTTCGTAACTGGATTGAGTTTCTGAGACAAAGGGGGAGGCGTATTGGAACCGTGTGGGCTTTATAGGATTTACCGTCTAAGACCGTATGGAGAAATGAACGACCAGGAAGAGACGTGCCGTCACGTGTTTGTATGACTCAAACTAAAACGCAGTCATCCCCCGCTTTCCTTCTTTGGATCATGAAACTGTTTTCTCTTTCTTTCTCATTGTGACATTTTAACTTCCTTGATCCTGTCATTTTATATCTACATTTTACACGCATCAATTCAATCAATTGTGAATTCTTTTTTTGTCTTTAATTGTAATTTTTTCATCTAGTTTTGGTTTGTTCCTGATGTTCTTTGGAACAAAGAATCAAAATCAGTAGCAAAGAATCAAAATGAGTAACAAAGAATCAAAATTGGTAGCAAAGAATCAGTAGCAAAGAATCAATCAGTAACAAAGAATCAAAATCAGTAACAAAGAATCAAAATTAGTAGCAAAGAATCAAAATCAGTAACAAAGAATCAAAATCAGTAACAAAGAATCAAAATCAGTAACAAAGAATCAAAATTAGTAACAAAGAATCAAAATTAGTAGCAAAGAATTAGTAGCAAAGCATCAAAATCAGTAGCAAAGAATCAATACCAGTAGCAAACTCTAAATTTCGAATTAGAATCAGCAAGACGATTCCATTTTCTGGAGTTTATGTCTGAATTAAGAGAATTCCAATACATACGATCGAAAGTATATTGTATAAATTGAAAATAAAAGTTACAACTTCATTTACAGAGTGGAGCTGTCAGATAGATTTCCTATCGGAAATAGTTTTCCACGATTCAGTTGATTGAGTATAGTTGCGGTTTATACAATCACTTGTATATCCATTTGAAAATCCGTCCGACAGAAGTCTAATCGAAAAAGTTCCATTTCTTGATTAAAGTCTCTCTTTCTCTCTCTTTTTCCTCTTACGTGTCACTTGAAATAAAATCACACGCACCCAAAATAATCTCTCCACCAGTTTTTATTTTTGATTAAACTTAAACCATGAACTCGAGATATTTTTGCTACTATAGTAGCTTTAATATCCAATGACCTCTGTGTTTTTAGAGATATGTTGCCTAAAACTTTTGAGGAGAAAAACTAAGTATTTTTTTTTATAAATACAAGAAGATATAAAATTTGTTATCTTGAGTTCTTTTTTTCTGCTGCGGCGATTAATTTAGTTTTTAATTAGATTTACTCTTTTTCTTGGATGATGCTTAACACTTTAAATCGTGAAATAACTTTAAATCGTTGATGATAAGAATAATTTAGTAATATTCATAATAGATGATTGGATGTAATTTGTGAAATGAATTTTGATTTATGGATGATGGGTTTTAATATCTAGACTCTTTAATTTATGGATGATCAGCTTTAATTTATGGATTTTGAAATTTAATTCTTTGATAATCTTTAATTTTGGATGATAAGTTTCAAATTGTGGATGAAGTTAATAATATTTTTTGGATTTTAGTATTTAATTCTTTTATAATCTGCAAATTGATGGATGATAACTTTAATTTATGGATAAGCTTGATAAAAGTTTTTGGATGGTACGCTTTAATTTATGAACGTTGGACTAAAATTCGTAGATAATTTTTAATTTACGGGTGGAAAGTTTTAATTCGTGAGTAAGCTCTTAAGTTTATGGATGATCAGGTTTAATTTATGGATGATATGCTTTGATTCGTGGATAAGCTTTATCACTTATGGATAATCAGGTTTAATTCTTAGATAACCTTTACAATTTATGGATGATCAGGCTTAATTTATGAATAAGCTCTAGAATTTGAATGTTGGGCCTTAATTCACGGATAAGCTTTATAATTTATGGATAATCAGCTTTAATTTATGGATGATAGGTCCTAATTCACGTGTAAGGTCTATAATTTATGGATGAACAGTTTTAATTCGTGAATGAGCCTTAATTTGTGGATAAGCCCTTTAATTTATGGATGATAGGCCCTAATTTGTAGAAATAGTCTTTAATTTATGGATGATCTGCTTTAATTTATGGCTGATAGACCCTAATTTGTGGATAAACTTTACAATATTATGGATGAATGAACCTTTAAAATATTTTCCAATGTATTTCGATCGTTTAGTCAATTTTTGCAAAAAAAAAAAAATGCGTTTCGAAAAAGATTTTCCAGTATGGTGGCAAGGATTGGAGCATCATGCGGTTTAGTTGTGTTGAAGAAGGCGTTCGATATCGCATTGCGAACGAAGGGCGTCGCGACGCCCCTAAAAATCCAACGGGGAAGAAAAACCCTCGTTCGATCGCAGCAACGACGCACTTTTCGCGTGTAGTTTTCGAAAAGGGAGAAAGTAAATGAGAGAGAGAGAGAGAAAGACATACAAAAGTCATCGAACTGACCTTCAAGGTCGCGCTTACGAGTCTGCACGTGTTGCTCGAAATCGACATTGACCCCACTATACGACTTTGTCATTTCGTTTTCCCACCAATTTTTTCCCCTGTGGTGTATAAAGCCATCTTGGCCCTTCTTTCTCTTCTTTTTTTTTTTTTTGATAAATAAACTTTCCATGGACACGAAACAATATTGTTCATATGTGTGTGTGTGTATTTTCGTACGACACGTGATATAAGTGCTTTTCGAATACATATTATCAAAACGAAAAAAAATTTTCTTTTATTATGAAAGAACTTTTTTTTGATAATTTGGTAATTTGATAATTTTTTTTAATATTAAATATAAAAAAAATAATTAAAATTAAAGAAAAAATTTTCTCTTAAATAAAAAAAAATTTTTTTTGCTCTTCAAAATTAACAAGACTCTGCGATAAAAATAGATCTATTTCTAATTTATAAATTGTTCGGCCTTTTGAATCTTGCTTCCTGCTGTTGAATTATCTCATTTCATTTCATGAGGTAATAAAAAAAATCGTGGTAACGGAAGCATTAGTTTCTTTTTCTTTTCTTTCTTCCTTCCGTTATAGTTTCTTCATTAGAAAAAAAGTTTGCAATAAAAAAAAAAATTAATAAGTTTGTAAAGAGAGTTGTCATATTAGAAAAGAAAAAGAAAATTTTTTTTTTTTGGTGAAATATGAAAAAGAGAAAATTATTTTTAGAAAAATTTTTTTTATAATCGCACGTTACTCTCTGTCGCGACTTAAAAGCAATTATTTGACTTTTGCTGCACGTGTTTTTATGTGTGTGTGTTTAATATATGCAAAACCCTCTGTATTATTTCGATTAAAGTATTTAATAAATTAAAAGAAACAGTTTTAAATTCCTTCCGTTTCCGTTTTAAGGGCTTAGGAAGAAAAAAAATGTAAACAGTTCTAATTTTTAGGGATGTATTTTAATATATATATATACACGCGCGCCTTCTTCAGTTCCTGTTACATAAAATTTTTTATTTTATACAATTTTTTTTTTTACAAATATTTTATAATTTCTTGATATATCTTTGGTGTAAACAGTTGGATGGAATTTATAATAGTCCAAATAAAAAAAAAAAACGGATGTTTATGGAGTAATATGAAAATTTAAATAATTTATAAAAATTAAAAATTATGAAAATTTATATCTGTACAAAATTTATATTTATGATAAATAAAAT
>JUFY01029191.1:11112-27560 GCA_001855655.1 Leptopilina clavipes | reverse complement strand
TAATAATAATAAAAAAAAATAATAATAATAATAAATAATAATAATAATAAAAATAATAATAATAAATAAAATAATAATAATAATAAATAATAATAATAATAACATAACCTGCAATTTTACTCAAGGTATTTGATTGCAGATTTTCCACTTCCGACGACAAAAAAAATTAATAATAATAATACGTAATAATAATATTAATAATAAATTTATTGTCAGTCAGTGACAAAACAATTATTTATGTATATTGATATATTGAAAATATGTTTCGAACGAATTCGGAAAATTGGATAAGAATTTTTTTTAGGTTAATTATGAATTTTTAATGGTATAAATTTACCTGCTAGCTTTTAAATTATTGTAATTTAATATAAAATAAATTAAGTTACATTATAAAATTGTGTATGTTATAAAATAGACTACAATAGCATTCATGTCATTGTCATAAAATAGACGAGATATAATATAAGTTGACGTATATCTAAGATGCTTGCTTCTCGAGGGATATATAGTCAGCTTACAAATTACGATTGTAAAAGTTCTAAATTTTTAAATTTCAATATGTAAATAAATTTTTATTTTTTTTACTTTAGAACTGTAATTATTGTATTTTCCTAAAAATTTACGAAAATCAAATTAAAAATTTTTTTATCTGTGCCAATTATCAAAAAAATGTTGTACTTTTTAGAATTTAAAAAGGTTAGTTTTGGAATTTATGAATATATTTTTAAATTTAGGAAACAAAATTTATAATAACGGATGGTAATTTTGGATGATTTAGAAAAATAATAACCAAAATTTTCAAAAAAAGTCGGATAAAAAATTCACAACTCGAATAATTTTCATCCAAAATTCTTCGTCTATGTCAGGAATTAAAGATTGATAAATGCTCTTAAAAATGAGATTTTTGGATTAAATAATGTAATTTTTTGGATTCAGAAAGGTATTCTTAGATTTAGGAGGGTAATTGTATAATTTAGGAATGTACTATTGAATTTTCTTGGATTGAGGAAAAGAATTTTTGGATTTAGAAAGGTAATTTTTCTATTTTCCTGGATTAGAAACGTAATTTTTGTATTTGTGGATTTAAAAAGCCAATTTTAGGTAATTTTTTAATTTACTCGCAGTGACAAAAGTAATTTTTGTATTTAGAAAAGTAACTTTAGATTTTAAAGGCTAATTTTAGGATTAAAGAGGGTAATTTTCGAATTTTTAGGACTTGGAAAGGTATTTTTTAGATTCAGGAAGGTAATTTTTTTCTTTGGATTTAGAAAGGTAACTTGGATTAGAAAGGTATTTTTGGATTTAGGAAGGTAATTTCAGGAACAAAACGGACACAAAACGGACATAATCAATATTGACACAATATTGCAAGAAAATATTCGCAATTTTACCATGCAATATTGGCACAATATTCTGTCCACAGATTGTGATTTTGTGAGTAGGTGAAGGTAAATTTTGCAGTGAAACAAGGCGATTCTTCCAAGGAGTCTCTGAACCGAATGACGTAGTAAACCGTTCTATTTTTGAAGCACGAAAAGGGAATTAAATATAAATATCCTTTCAATGTCGTTTTGCTTAAGTTAATCCTCTATTTACTCAAATAACCATTTATCGAGCCAATTTTATCCCTGGTGGGAACAATAGAAATTACGTCATTAATTTCGTTTCTAAAATTATTCTTGCAGACATTGCCCACTCCAAGTATATATCTATAACTATCACACGATACGTGTAGAAAAAGAAAAAAATTCGAAAGTCTTAAATTTGAGTGACGGAATTTTGAAGCAAAATTTTAGGATAATGTCAAAATCCGGTGCGATAACATTAAAACGTATAATTAAATGTGGATTATAAAGTATAAGATAAAGGGATGAAGGGATGAGGGGAAACAGGAAAATAGAAAAAGATGTTGATGGAAGGTGAGGAAAGGGGTGATGAAATTAAGGGGGGGGGAGAGGGAGATGAAGAGGGCCAGCTTTGCGTCCGTTATGGGGTCGCAGTGCAAATTGAAACAAATGGGAAGTTATATGCATCGTAGCACATTCCGGGTTTTATTGCCAGCTCATTTCATCTCGCTGGCACAGCGACCTCGGCTTTATCGCTGTTAGGACGTTATGGCTTTTACCTTTAGTGTCACACCAGCCTTCTTCCGCTTTCCCTACAACTTCAACGCGCTTATACGAATGACCATTTTGCGGTTGAAGGAAGAAATGCATTTCATCCACCCCCCCCCCCACCCCCCTTCTACCACTCATTCTGTTTGCCACAATTCTCCCAACACTCAAACTATACTTCTTCTTATGACATTCGACATCCTAAGTTCGCCATTCGCCTCTTTTGTTGGTTTTTGAGATAATCATCCCAAACAACGCGATATCTTCCTGGAAGCTTCCTTTAAGGTCAGATGGAAACTTTGCTAAAGCTTCCTGCGGAAGTTTCCCTCAATATTCCACTGGAAGCTTCCTTTAAGGTTCTGTGAACACTTCCTTAAAGTTTCCTATCGAAGTTTCCCTTAATATTCCAGTGTCAGGTTCCTTTTCCCCCGAAGGAAGCTTTAGAATTGTTTCCACAAAACCTTAAAGGAAACTTCCACTGCGAAGGGAAAGGGAAATGTAAAGAAATAAAAAAGGGAAATGGAAAAGAAAATGGAAATGAGAAGGGAAACGACAAGGGAAACGGAAAGGGGTAGAAAAAGGGAAAAGATTAGGAACAAGGAAGGGAAAAGGAGTAGGAAATGAAAAAGGAAATGAGAAGGAAAAGAAAATGTGAAATTAAAAGGGAAGTTGGAAGGGAAATAGGAAAGGAACAGAGAAAGGAATTGAGAAATTAAATGAGAAATGGAAAGGGAAGTAAAAGGAAAATAAGAAGGAAATGGGAAAGGATTAGGAAAAGGGATAAAGAAGGGAAAAGGAATGGGAAATGGAAAAGGAAAGGGAAAAGGAAAGGGAAATAAGAAGGGAAACGAAAAGGGAAATGGAAAGGGTTAGAAAAAGGGCAAAGATTAGGAAAAGGAAATGAGAAGGGAAATGGAATGTGAAATGGAAAGGGAAGTGGGAAGGGAAATGGGAAAAGAACAGGGAAAGAGATAAAGAAATTAAATGAGAAATGGAAAGGGAAGTAAAAGGAAAATAAGAAGGAAATGGCAAAGAAAAAGGAAATGGGAAAGAATTAGGGAAAGGGATGGAGAAGGGAAAAGGAATGGGAAATGGAAAAGGAAAGGGAAAAGGAAAGGGAAATAAGAAGGAAAACGAAAAGGGAAACGAAAAGGGAAATGGAAAGGGTTAGAAAAAGGGCAAAAATTAGGAAAAGGAAATGAGAAGGGAAATGGAATGTGAAATGGAAAGGGAAGTGGGAAGGGAAATGGGAAAGGAACAGAGAAAGAGATTGAGAAATTAAATGAGAAATGGAAAGGGAGTAAAAGGAAAATTAGAAGGGAAAGGCAAAGAAAAAGGGAATGGGAAAGGATTAGGAAAAGGGAAGGAGAAGGGAAAAGGAATGGGAAATGGAAAAAGAAAGGGAAATGGAAAGGGTTAGAAAAAGGGCAAAGATTAGGAAAAGGGAAGGGGAAGTGGAAAGGAATAAGAAATGGAAAAGGAAATGAGAAAGGAAAGGGAATGTGAAATGGAAAGGGCAGTGGGAGGGGTAAGGAAGAGAGGAAGGGAAATGGGAAGGGAACAAGGGAAAGGATTGAAAAATTGAATGGGAAATAGAAAGGAAAGTAAAAGGAAAAACAGAAGGGAAAGGAAAAGAAAAAGAAGAAGGGATGGGAAAGGGAAAAGGAAAGAAAAAGGGGAAGGGGAACTGATATTTTAAGCCTCCGCCAGAGCTTTACCGATCTTCCAAAGAAGAAGGAAATAGAAAGGATTAGGAAAAGGGAAAGGAAATAGAAAGGGAAAGGGTAAGAGAAAGGGAAAGGGAAAGGGAAAGGGAAAGGGAAAGGGAAAGGACAAGGGAAAGGACAAGGGAAAGGGAAAGGGAAATGTGAAGGGAAACGACAAGGGAAGCGGAAGAGGTTAGAAAAAGGGAAAAGTTTAGGATAAGGAAAGGCAAAAGTAGTGGGAAATGGGAAATTTCGAGTCTCGCTCGTCCAATGAACCGAGGAGGAAAGATGTTACACGAATAATCTGGATTTCGATCCTTTTATACGAGATTTTCTTATTTTGGGATTTTATTGTGTCCCATTACCTTTAAGTTTGCAAAACCGCCATCGCGAACGAACTAGTGCTGACATCATTGGGGACTGCACATTTTGCAGTTTCTCACTCTCGTCAACGAAGTAGACTGTACTCGAGTATTTCCCCCATTCCTCCATTTCTCCATTCTTTCCCAATCCCCCAAGTCCTTTTACTCGCAGAGTAGCTCAACGAGCTTCTAGTTGATCGATTTTTGACGCCGGCATTCAACTATGCTTTTTTTAAAAACTTCCAACTATATATTTATTTGCCTACAGTATGTTTTGAAAAAAAGATTTTTTATTATTCCTAGCGTATTCTCGTCCCTTCTGGCAAAAAATTCTTTGAATGCCTTGGTTTTATTTTTTCGTCTTTTTTAACTCCCGCAGTCTTCAATTCTCTCACCTTTTTTTCCCCCGACCGTATCTCATTTTCCTCTCCTCCCATTTTAAGATATGCATGAGAATTTCCACGGGCCACTCGGCAAATTTGTCTTGAGCGAAAAAGGATTTTCATTCTCTTTCCACAGGTTTCGGGCTCTTCCGGTTGACGGAGCTACGCTTACTTAGACATTTGCATGGATCGCAAAGCACGTCCCCTCCTGAAGAAACGTGTTAATTCACACTTTTTCTAAGACTACAGTCAGCAGTCTGTTGGAAGGAGGTTAAAGGGAATTATTGCAAATGCGCCAGTCTTTGGATTCATTATATGCAATGTGAGAATTGACTCAGGGAAAATTACTTTTCTTCTGAAGAAAATGGGGGGGGGGCGGAGGATTAATTATTATTTTCTATGAATAATTGCTGGGCGAGGGGAGATTTTTAGAAATTTTTCTTGGAGAAATTCGAGAGGAGATTACTTGCACTCGTATAGAGATTTATATGTCCCGTATCGAGATTATTCCAAGAAAATTGAAACGTATATATTCCGTGTCTTTATACACGACGAGGGTGGAGTCCTTAGTTTGCAACTTTGCTATAGTTTCTCCCTCTATTCACCCCACAAACTTCTTGTTTCATTTCAAGAATTTGAAATCCTACAGGTGAAAAAATTCCAGAAAATTTCTTCCTGCGAATTATTTCTACAAACTGAATTCCGATAATATTCCATTAAAAATCAATCGAATTTCCGATTGATTTCCATTCGAATTTTGATGCAATTCCGATCCAATTTTGTTTCGTTTTCAATTCCAATTAGAATTCCGATAACTTTCCATTCAAAATCCATTGAATTTTCATCATATTTCCATACAAATTTGGAAGCAATTCTGATTCCCTTTCGACTGCAATTAGATTTCCGATCATTTTCCAATAAAAGTGAATTGAATTTTCTTCAGGTTTCCATTAAAATTCCGATACAATTTTTTTTCGTTTTCAATTCCAATTAGAATTCCGATAACTTTCCATTCAAAATCCATTGAATTTTCATCAGATTTCCATCAAATTACTGAAGCAATTCTGATTTCCTTTCCTATTTTAATTAAAATTCCGATAACTTTCTGTTAGATTTCCATTCGAATTCTGATGCAATTCTGATTCCCTTTCGACTCCAATTAGAATTCCGATAACTCTTCATTGAAAATCAATCGATTCTTCACCAGGTTTTCATGCTAATTCTGGAGCAATTCTGATTCCCTTAGAATGGCAATTAGAATTCCGATAAGTTTTCATTGAAAATCCATTGAATTCTCCTCAGATTTCCATCAAAATTCTGCATCAATTCCGATAAGAGGTTATCAAATTTCCACCAGACTTTCATTAGAATTTTAATGCAATTCTGATTCCCTTTCGATTGCAATTAAAATTCCGACAACTTTCCATTCTAAATCCATTGAATTTTTATGAGATTTCCATCCAAATCCTGGAGCAATTCTGTTTCCCTTCCTATTTTAATTAGAATTTCGATAACTTTCTCTTAGATTTCCATTCGAATTCTGATGCAATTATGATTCCCCTTCGACTCCAATTAGAATTCCGATAACTTTCAGTGCAACATCCATTGAATTTTCATTAGATTTCCATCCAAATCCTGGTGCAATTCTGATTACTTTTCTATTTCAATTAGAATTCCAATAACTCTCCATTGAAAATCCATTGAATTTTCCTCAGATTTCCATCGAAATCCTGGAGCAATTCTGTTTCCCTTTCGACTGCAATTAAAATTCCGATAACTTTCTGTTAGGTTTCCATTCGAATCCGGATGCAATTCCGATTCCCTTTCGACTTCAATTAGAATTCCGATAACTTTCCGTTCAATATCCATTGAATTTTTGTCCAACGTGATCCTTTAATAACTAGTTCCTTGTTATCTAGTGACCCAGACCTAATTCCCTCCAAACCCTGAACCTAATTCATTTGCATCCTCGAAAAATTCTCATAAATGGACACTAAAAATTTAATTAATAAATGAATCTTAAATACGTGAATTAAAGTAGTAATCTAGAGAAAGAAATAATGGATGATCTCTTCAACGGAAGGTAAAACAAAACCAAATAATTCATCTCCTCAACATTATGATCCGCATCATTGCAACTGAAATTCAAGTTCCCGTGCCGTTTAGTCTCGCGTTATCAACGTATTTATATTCCAAAGCCAATCTCCATTATTACAATGTGGCCATTCTGCTTTTTAGGTAAATTTTAATATCACAACGATAAATTTTTTTTGCGGGAGGGAAAAACTGAAGTAAAAAGCAGACACATTTCAACGGCGCTATCTAGTCGTCGGGCCTTGTTTGTTTGCTTTTTACAAACCCCCCTCCCCCTGCGAACCCTTCTCTCTAACTCTATCTCTTTTCCAGCCCCCTTTCCAAAACATAGAGTCAGAGGCAGCCTGTCTCGTACTAGTACAACGCTTTCCAACCAGTTTCCATGCTGACGTCACTATCTGAATTGAAACGAAGCCACCCACCGCACTGCCTGGCAGCGTCACCCCGGCCCAAATATCTGCCGGCTGCTGTTTATCTCTTCATGGTCGGTATACACAACAACGTGCATCGTTACTGTACGGTAATATATTGCAAGGTCTACACGCGGTTATGAAGAGATAAAAAAAAATAATACGCGAACGACGTTTGTTGCCCCGACAATACTACAATCACGTTAAACTCTTCATTGTGTTTATTTTACTCCTCGACCAATTATACAATTAGTCATCATTAAATTCCTTGGGAAACATTCTGGAATTCACGATTCGGAAACTCTTGCACCAGGGGGTCGATTTCGTAACTATTCCGCATTCCACTTTTCGGATTCCACTTTTCACATTACACTTTACGGATTCCACTTTTCACATTCCACTTTTCGGATTCCGCATTCCACTTTTCACTTTCCGCATTCCACTTTTCGGATTTTACTTTTCACATTCCACTTTCCGCTTTCCACATTCTTTATTCCGCATTCCACTTTTCACATTCCGCATTCCACTTTTCATTTTTTGTATTCCACTTTTTACATTCCGCATTTTACTTTCCAGATTCCGCATTCCACTTTCCGCTTTTCTCTTTCGGCGTTCCACTTTATACATTCCGCTTTCCACTTCCTATATTCCGCATTCCACTTTTCGGATTCCACTTTTCACATTCCACTTTTCGGATTCCGCATTCCACTTTTCACTTCCCGCATTCCACTTTACGGAGTAGCGGATTCCGGAATGCGAAATGCGGAAATATAATATATTATAAATATGGAATGCGGAATGTGAAAAGTGGAATCTGAAAAGTGAAATGCGGAATCCGGAATGTGAAAAGTGGAATGCTGAAAGTGAAAAGTGAAATGCGGAATCCGGAAAGTGAAAAGTGGAATGCGGAATGTGAAAAGTGGAATCCGAAAAGTGGAAAGCGGAAAGTGAAAAGTGGAATGCGGAATGTGAAAAATGGGATCCGAAAAGTGGAATGCGGAATAGTTACAAAATAACCCCCAGAGGGAGATGGAATTTGGAAGTATTTTATCCAACTGATGATCCAAGTGAAAAAGTTGTTGGAAACATTTCGACAAGTTTGTGAATATGTAGAGGATAATAGTCACTGGATTCTGTATTGATCCCTTCGCTTCGGGAGAAAACCGTCTATTGATCCATGAAAACATCACACGCGGTTTAATACGTGGACAAGAAAAACTTTCCCCTTCGCTGCGGAAAGATGAAATTCGAATGAGTCAAGTTTCTAAACTGTCTATAAAATTTTTACATCGCTTTGCGAACAAGTCCGCAGGAACTTTGGATATATCAATTCTGGAGAATCGAGGAAAAATTGGCTTTAATTCTGTTATCAACACGGATGGTCAAGTCATCCAAACTGATCATCTATTTTCAAATACGAAGAAAACAAATTCGATTTCGAACAATTTTATTTTAGAAGGATCGCAATTTTTATTGGAATTGAAGGAGAATTAGAATAATGGATTTTCAATAGAAATTTATCGGAATTCTAATTGCTATTGAAAGGGAATCAAAATTGCTCCAGAATTTAAATAGAAATCTGACAGAAATTGAATGGATTTCTAATTCAGTTTGGAGGGAATTAGTTCTGGGTCAGTAGATAACAACGAACTAGTTATCAAAGGATTACATTGGACAAAAATTCAATGGATATTGAACGGAAAGTTATCGGAATTCTAATTAGAGTCGAAAGCGAATCAGAATTGCATCCGGATTCGAATGGAAACCTAACAGAAAGTTATCGGAATTTTAATAGATGTCGAAAGGGAAACAGAATTGCTCCAGAATTTCGATGGAAATCTGACGATAATTCAATGAATTTTCAATGGAAAGTGATCGGAATTCTAGTTGCAATTGAAAGGGAAACAGAATTGCTGCAGAATTTTGATGGAAATCTGAGGAAAATTCAATGGATTTTCAATGAATAGTTATCGGAATTCTAATTGCCATTCTAAGGGAATCAGAATTGGTCCAGAATTAGTATGAAAACCTGGTGAAGAATCGATTGATTTTCAATGAAGAGTTATCGGAATTCTAATTAAAATCGAAAGGGAATTAGAATTGCTTCAGGATTTGGATGGAAATCTTGACGAAAATTCAATGGATTTTCATTGGAAAATTATCGGAATTCTAATTGCAGTTGAAAGGGATACAGAATTGCTCCAGAATTTTGATAGAAATCTGATGAAAATTCAATGGATGATGAACTGAAAATTATCGGAATTCTAATTGGAGTTGAAAAGAAAGCAGAATTGCATCAGAATCCCAACGGAAATCTGTTAAGAAATCGATGGATTTTCAATGGAGAGTTATCGGAATTCTAATTGCAGTTGACAGGGAATCGGAAGTGCTTCAGAATTTAGATGCAAATCTGACAAAAATTTAATGGATTATCAATGGAATTTTATCGGAATTCTAATTAAAATCAAAACGGAAACAGAATTTCTCCAGGATTTGGATGGAAATCTCATAAAAATTCAATGGATTTTAAATGGAAAGTTGTCGGAATTTTAATTGCAATCGAAAGGGAATCAGAATTGCTCCAGGATTTGGATGGAAATCTGATGAAAATTCAATGGATTTTGAATATGGAAAGTTATCGGAATTCTAATTGCAATTGAAAGGGAATCAGAATTAATGCAGAATTCTAATGGAAGTCTGGTGGAATTTTGATAACCTCTTATCGGAAAGTTACCGAAATTCTGATGCGAGTCGAAAGGGAATAAAAATTGTAACAGATTCCAAATGAAAATCTGTTGGAAATTCGATGGAATTTCTTCGGAACATTATCGGAATTCTAATCGGAGTCGAATGGGAATCGGAATTGCATCAGAATCCGAACGGGAATCTGTCGAAAATTCGATGGAAAGTTATCGGAATATTAACTGAAGTCGAAAAGGAATCAAAATTGCATCAGGATTCGAATGGAAATCTAATGGAAAGTTATTCGAATTTTAATTAGAGTAGAAAGAGAATGAAAAGTGCTTTAGAATTTGGATGGAAAACTGTCGGAAATTCAGTGGATATTGAAAGGAAAGTTATCTGAATTCTAATTGGAGTCGAAAGGGAATCAAAATTTCATTAAAAATAAAATGGAAATCAAACAGAAATTCGATGAAATTTTAACTAAAAGTTATTGGAATTTTGATTGGAGTCGAACGGAAATCAGCATTGCATCAGAATTTGAATCGAAATCTGGTGAAAATTTGATGGACTTTCTTTTGAAAATTAGTGGAATTCTAAATGAAATTGAAAGAGAAGTGAAATCGCGTCAGAATTCAAATGCGAAACCCGAAAGAAATTCGATCCAGTTTCAACGGAAAATGATCGGAAATTTAATTGCAGTTGAAAGGAAGTCAGAATTGCAGCAGAATTCGAATGAAAATCTATCGGAAATCTTATTGGATTTTCAAAGAAAAGTTTTTTGGAATTCTGTTGATTTAAAACAATTATTATTATTAAATATTAAAATATACTTTAATACGTAATAAAGTTATAAAATATTAAAAAAAAAATTGTTGACACTTTTCAAGTTTGATTCCAGGTTTGTAAATAAAGTCGCACTGAAATATAAACAGTTGAACTATAAAATTAAAGAGGAAATGGACTTTCTGTGGTTGTAATTTTAATGATAAACATAACACATTAGTACTAATCGCTGGGGAATTCGTTGTGGCCATGTCGGAAAACATGCGCTATTTTCGAAAAAGCAACAGGATGGATAAATCCATTGGGTTGCATAAAATATGGAGTAAATTGCCGATAACGGGGGATTCTCAATTTTCATATATACAACTTTGTATTTATACACATACAATCTCTCTTCGCGTGTATTTTAAATCAGCAGAATAGTTGTTGGGAAAAATATTGTCCATGTCGTTATCTTTTCCGATTACTCTAACGAAGCAGTTTGTGAAACAACCCGTTTTGCTTTCTCTCCTACAAATGTATATAGAACTCCTCCCTTTCGTATTCGTGGCATGTCTCGCGTACGCAGCTTCGAGGGATATATTCATACCAAGCCAACGCAACGGTGAAATTGTCTTCATCACTGGTTTCGTTGGAAAAATTTTTTCCTGTAAACAACAAATTTTCTTTATGAATGTTACGCTGAATATTAATTTAATTTGTGCAAACTAAACGTGTTTTCTGGTTTCTGTATATTTTTTAGGGTAATGTCTTTGTTCTCGTTTTGGATATGAAGGAAGATTTTCGTTGCTCTGTCCAATCAGGAAAATTATCCTCTGTTGGTAATTCGTGAGGGAGTCGAATAAAGAGTGGGAGATGCCATCAGTTGAGAGTATTTGGAGTCAGAAATCTATAATTAAATGCTGGATGATAAATTGAGGAAGTTTTTGCCTCTGATGCAGATTTGGATGTGGGGGAAGATGATCATTTCGATTGGAGTCGAAAGGGAAACAATTTCTTTTGAATTTAGATGGAAAACTGAAGGAAATTCAATGGATGTTGAACTGAGAGTTATCGGAATTCTAATTGGAGTCGAAAGGAAATCAGAATTGCATCGGAATTCGAATGGAAATCTAATGGAAATTCGATAGACTTTTAAAAGAAACTTGTCGGAATCTTGATTGAAGTTGAAAGAGGAAAAAAATCGCAGCAGAATTCGATTGGAAACCTGGAGGAAATTCAGTGGACTTGCAATGTCAATTTAATGGAATTATGATTGAAATCGAAAGGAAATTAAAATCGTAGCAGAATTAGGATTAAAACCTGGTGGAAAATCGATGGACCGTTAACGGAAAATTATCGGAATTCTAATTGCAGTTGAAAGGGATATAGAATTCCTCTAGAATTTGAATGAAAATCTGACGAAAATTGAATGGATTTCCAATGGAAAGTTATCGGAATTCTAATTAAAATCGAAATCGAATCAGAATTGCATCAGAATCCGAACAAAAATCTATTGGAAAATCGATGGATTTTTTAATGGAAAGTTATCGGAATTCTAATTGGAATTGAAAACGAAACAAAATTGTATCGGAATTTTAATGGAAACCTGAAGGAAATTCGATTTACTTTTATCGGAAAATGATCGGAAATCTAATTGCAGTCGAAAGGGAATCAGAATTGCTCCAGAATTTGGATGGAAATGTGATGAAAATTCAATGGATTTTGAATGGAAAGTTATCGGAATTCTAATTGGAATTGAAAACGAAACAAAATTGTATCGGAATTTTAATGGAAACTTGAAGGAAATTCGATTTACTTTTATCGGAAAATGATCGGAAATCTAATTGCAGTCGAAAGGGAATGAGAATTGCTCCAGTATTTGGATGGAAATGTGATGAAAATTCAATGGATTTTGAATAGCTTTCTATTCTATTCTAAAGTTATCGGAATTCTAACTGGAATTGAAAACGAAACAAAATTGTATGGGAATTTTAATGGAAACCTGAAAGAAATTCGATTTACTTTTATCGGAAATCTAATTGCATTCGAAAGGAAATCAGAATTGCTCCAGAATTTGGATGGAAATGTGATGAAAATTCAATGGATTTTGTTTAGAAAGTTATCGGAATTCTAATTGGAATTAAAAACGAAACAAAATTGTATCGGAATTCTAATTGGAATTAAAAACGAAACAAAATTGTATCGGAATTTTAATGGAAACCTGAAGGAAATTTGATTTACTTTTATCGGAAAATGATCGGAAATCTAATTGCAGTCGAAAGGGAATCAGAATTGCTCCAGAATTTGGATGGAAATCTGAGGAAAATTCAATGGATGTTGAACTGAAAGTCATCGGAATTCTAATTAGAGTCGAAGGGGAATCAGAATTGCATCAAAATTCGAATGGAAATCTAACAGAAAGTTATCGGAATTCTAATTAAAATAGGGAAGGAAACAGAATTGCTTCAGGAATTGGATGGAAATCTGACCAAAATTCAATGGATTTTCAATGGAAAGTGATCGGAATTCTAATTGCAGTTTAAAGGAATACAGAATTGATCCAAAATTTTAAATGAAATCTGACGAAAATTTAATGGATTTTCAATGGAAAGTTATCGGAATTCTAATTAAAATCGAAAGGGAATCAAAATTCCTTCAGAATTTGGATGGAAATCTGATGAAAATTCAATGGATTTTGAATGGAAAGTTATCGGAATTCTAATTGCAATTGAAAACGAAGCAAATATGTATCGGAATTTTAATGGAAACCTGAAGGAAATTCGATTCACTTTTATCGGAAAATGATCGGAAATCTAATTGCAGTCGAAAGGGAATCAGAATTGCTTTCAGAATTTGGATGGAAATATGATGAAAATTCAATGTATTTTGAATGGAAAGTTATCGGAATTCTAATTCGAATTGAAAACGAAACAAAATTGTATCGGAATTTTAATGGAATCCCGAAGGAAATTCGATTCACTTTTATTGGAAAATGATCGGAAATCTAATTGCAGTCGAAAGGGAATAAGAATTGCATCAGAATCCGAAGAGGAATCTGTCGGAAATTCGATGGACTTTCTTCCGAAAATTATCATAATTCTAATTGGAATTGGAAGGGAATAAATATTGCATCAGAATTCAAACGAGAATCTGTCGGAAATTCGATGGACTTTGAATGGAAATTTAACGAAAATATGATTGACGTCAAAAGGGAATCAGAATCGCAGCAGAATTTGGATGAAAACCTGTTGGAAAATCGATTGACCAGCAGTGGAATATTATCGGAATTCTAATTGCACTTTGAAAGGGAATCAGAATTACGTTCTGTTATTCTATAAATACAGTAACAATTCCAATATTAGTCCTCTTCTCCCTGACCTTTTAAACTAGTGCATGAAGAGTGATGGGAAAACGGTAATCGCTTACAAAAGCCAGATTCCCACTATCTTTGATGCCATCATTGAGATATTGTGTTAAAGGATTGCGGCATAAACTAGTTTCCCCTCTAATCTCCCAGCTTTTGATGTCGCGATGAAAAGATTTGGTTTCTGAATTTTCAATTTCAGTACAATGCTTTTAATTCAATTTTAAACTCTCTCTCTCTCTCTCTCTCTCTCTTTTTTTTTCTCTCTAGTTGAATTAAAACAGGGGGGAATTGTCGACTAATTCAGTTGAATATTAAGAAGATGAAAAATGTTTCGAGAGTACTTAGCTAGAGGAGGTCTTAATTGTAATTAGAGTTGTCGTTCGTACACGTTGCGTAAGAAGATTGAGGCGAGTGCATAAATTTCTCCGCTTAACGCCTAACGTAGTTATTTTTCAAGCTAACGGGCTTAATACGTTAAGCGACTAACGACCCGTCGCACAGAAGCGACGAGCGCGAATTTAGTGACCGACCGAATCCAATTTAGTGCCATTATATTAAATGTCTCGCATAACACAGAAGTGGGCTGTGTTGTAATTATATATATATATATCACTTGCAAATTCAGCGCACTGGCGATAAATCTTCCTAGGGCAAAGAATCTCCTGAGTGTTTTGTGACACATTCCCGAAATATTTTCCCCTTCAGAAAAATTTTTTTGATAAAAATGGCCTCTCTACTTTTTTTCTACAGCAACAATTAATGCAACTTTTGTTCTCTTTATGGTTAGTATGATGGGGAATGCGGGGGAAACTTGTTTATTCTTCGGGGAGAAAAATACAAAAACAATCTTGGAGGGAAAAAAAAATTCAAGCCATATTGTCTCGGGGAAAAAATTATTTTCAAAGAGTGCAAAACGAGACTGTCAAGAGTTTTAAAATGGTTCGTATATCACAAGACTTACTGGATGACGAAAAAGATTTAAAGGCTATAAACATATTCAAACAGAGAGTTCAAAGTAAACAGTTCACTCTGACGTGAATGTGACACTCAAATTCCATTTGGGGAAAATTTTTCCCCATGAGTGTCGATTCAGAGAAATATTTTTTCGAGTCATTCAAAATATTCCACTTGGGAAGAAGATTCCAACGGAATCACATCGGATTTCCGCGGGAAACTTTTTGTGGAATCTTTAGAAGAAGGGAAATGGAAAGTGTTAGAAAAAGGGAAAATATTAGGAAAAAGGAAGGGAAACGGAAAGAGAAATAGAAAAGGAAAGTGTTAGAAAAAGGGAAAGGATTAAGAAAATAGAGGGAAAAGGAAAAGGGAAATGGTCAGAAAAAGGGAAAGGATTAGGAAAAGGAAAGGGAAAAGGAAAGGAAAAAGGAAAAGAAGAGGGAAATGATCAGAAAAAAGGAAATGATTAGGAAACGGGAAGGGAAAAGGAAAGGGAAATGAGAAGGGAAATGGTCAGAAAAAGGGAAAGGAGTAGGAAAAGGGAAGGGAAAAGGAAAGGGAAATGAGAAGGTAAATGGAAAGGTTTAGAAAAAGGGAAAGGATTAGTAAAAGGGAAGGGAAATGAAAAGTAAAAGGAATGGGAAATTAAAAAGAAAAGGGAAATGAGAAGGGAAACGAAACTGGAAATGGAAAGGTTCAGAAAAAGGGAAAAGATTAGAAAAACGGAAAAGAAAGGGAAATGAGAAGGGAAACGAAACAGGAAATGGAAAGGATCAGAAAAAGGGAAAGGAGTAGGAAAGGGAATATGAAAGGAAAGAAAAGAGGAAATGTGTAGAGTTAAAAAACGATTAGGAAAAGGAAAAAAAAGAATGGGAAATGAAAAGGGAAATAGAAAGGTTTAAAAAAAGGATTAGGAAGAGAGAAGGAAAATGGGAAAGAAAAGGGAAATGAGTAGGGAAACGAAAAAGGAAATGGAATAGTTCAGAAAAAGGGAAAAGATTAGGAAAAGAGAAAGGGGAAAGAAAGAAAGAGAATTGAGAAGGGAAAAGAAGAGGGAAATGGTCAGAAAAAGGGAAAGGATTAGGAAAAGGGAGATGGAAAAGGGAAAAGAAAAGGAAAATGGTCAGAAAGAAGGAAAGGATTAGGAAACGGAAAGGGAAAGAAAAGGGAAATGAGAAGGGAAATGGTCAGAAAAGGGGAAGGGATTATGAAAAGGAAAGGGAAATAAGAAAAGAAAGGACAGAGGAAATGTAAAGGGTTAAAAAAGGATTAGGAAAAGAAAAAAAAGGAATGGGAAATGGAAAGGGAAATTAAAAGGGAGATGGAAAGGTTCAAAAAAAATGGGAAATGGGAAAGGGAAAGGGAAAGGGAAAGGGAAAGGGAAAGGGAAAGGGAAAGGGAAAGGGAAAGGGAAAGGGAAAGGGAAATGAGAAGGGAAAGGAAAAGGGAAATGGAAAGGGTTAGAAAAAGGTGAAGAGAAAAGGAAAGAAAAAGAAATGGAAAGGAAAATGAGAAGGAAACGAAAAGAAAAAGAGAAAAGTTCAGAAAAAGGGAAAAGATTTGGAAACGGGAAGGAAAAGGGATAGGGAAGAAAATGGGAAATGAGAA
>JUFY01029191.1:0-11017 GCA_001855655.1 Leptopilina clavipes | reverse complement strand
TTTTTTTGTTGGAAATAAAACCTTTTGGTAAATACCCCGGATTGTCGGGAATTTAAAAAGAGGTCGAGAGAATGGTGTTATGGAGTTGAGGGATTCGCAGAGAGTGTATTGTTACTAAAATACTGGCAAACCCGAAAAGTTCGAGATCTCTGGAAAACGACCGAATTGTGTTTTCCCATTTATATATACAAGGATGGGGACGGATTCCAAGCGCGCTAAAAACCACGCGCGAGAGGAAAACGTTTCTGCGGTGACGACGTGAAGGGTTCGCCACCGGGTGGTGAAAGGGAGGAAACAGTGAGAAGAGGGTTTGGAGAGAAAAAGAGAGTGGAAATACGAGAATTAAAACAAACGAATGGAAAAAATACCCTTGGGAGTCTTGTTCGAGGCGACACACAAATTGAAACTATACAGGACCATTCTGGCATGTTTTTTAGTCGCGTCCTTCCCTTTTTCTCATGTCGAATGTATTAATTTCTCGCTAAAGGAGGATGGAGAAGGGAAAGAGGTGGGTGTGAGAGGGATTGGAGAATAAACTATCTCTGCTCGTTCCTCACTCGACTGCGAGATATCGCCCTAGGCGTAGCTTTGCCGAGCTTCTGGTCTATTTTTCATTTTCACTGAAGGTTTCCAAGTTTCATTTTAACAAAGTGCTTCCAACGGTTTTTCTTCAAATTTCTTACAATTAGAACATGAATGCAATTTAAATCTGTCATGATAAATCTGCAGTCGGTTGCGGTTACGGGAAGTGCCATTTACTATATAAGGAAAACATCATTTTGACATTATTCGCACAATATAATTTGTCTTCAACTTAATTGTCCAAATTTCCCATCTCATTGAGAGAAATTTTCGAATGTTTATTCCTAACTTAATTCACAAGAAATTTCTCAATTTTCCGTCGGAATTTTAAGGGAAAGTTTCACTGATACCTGAAGGAACGGTTTCCTGAATCTGTCACTGAAAGGAATCTTCCCATCTCCAGGGGAGATTTTCGAATTTCTTCCCACTGAATTCCCGAGGGAAGATTCTATCGGAATTTCAAGGGAAAGTTCCAGCGAAAACTAGAGGGAAGGTTTCCTGAATATTTCATTGAAAGGAAAATTACATAAAATTGAATCTCCCGTCTCTAAGGAAGATTTTCGAGTTAATTCCCACTGAATTCCCGAGGGAAGATTCTATCGGAATTTCAAGGGAAAGTTCCAGCGAAAACTAGAGGGAAATTACATAAAATTAAATCTCCCGTCTCTAAGGGAGATTTTCGAATTAATTCCCACTGAATTCCCGAGGGAAGATTCTATCGGAATTTCATGGGAAAGTTCCAGCGAAAACTAGAAGGAAGGTTTCCTGAATATTTCACTAAAAGGGAAATTACATAAAATTCAATCTCCCGTCTCTAAGGGAGATTTTCGAGTTAATTCCCTCCGAATTCCCGAGGGAAGATTCTATCGGAATTTCAAGGGAAAGTTCCAGCGAAAACTAGAGGAATGGTTTTCTGAATATTTCACTAAAAGGGAAATTACATCAAATTCAATCTCTCGTCTCTAAGGGAGATTTTCGAATTAATTCCCTCCGAATTCCCGAAGGAAAGTTCCATCAGAATTTCAAGGGAAGCTTCCACTAAAACCTAAAGGGAAGGTTCCCTGAATATTTCAGTGAATGGGAAATAAATTATGCATAAAATTAAATCTCCCGTCTCTAAGGGAGATTTTCGAGTTGATTCCTCCGAATTCCCGAGGGAAGATTCTATCGGAATAGTTCCATCGCAGAATTGATATCTCGGTTAATTATAAATTTAATTTCCATTCTTTTTATTACATTATCTACATTAATTTATTCCTCTGAGTCAGTGTTCCATTTTTTTCTTTTTTTTTTATAGGTTTTTTAGAAAAAGATTTCAATCAGTGAAAGAAAAGGCTGATGCTCGTAAAAGAAGGTCGTTTCATAGTGGCACGATAAGGATGCATGTCCATCAGTGGCAGTGAAGCGGCAACATAGGTATCGTGCCGGCTATTATCGTCTCGTTGATCAACCCCATATCTCGGGCAGCTCGCGTAAATGGCGCGAACATCCGCGAGGTACTTCCTAACTTATCGTCTAAGGAAGTACCCTCCCTTGCTCCTATCCTCCCCCCCCCCCTCCTTCTTCCTCTACCACATCTTCACTATGCACTATTGACTAAAAATCTTCTACACTCTGCCTTTTAGCTTTTTCAAGCTTCTCGAGCTCCATTTGCTCTTCTTCTTCTTCTTCTTCCTCCTCTCTGATATACCTGCCAAAAAGAAAAAAAAAACTCATCTTTAAACTAAAAAGTATATCAGCAAAACGGAAGACAAGACTTTTTTCATTTTTAAATGGGTAGGTAGTAAAAATGTCGTTTTCAAATAATATTTTTCTTGAGGAGAATTTAAAAAAATTTTTAAAGACTTTTATTTGAAAAATATATCGACAACATTGCGAATTTAATCTTTCTCTATTTCCCAGTAAATGAAGGAACTATCATAATATTTAAATGGGAAAAGCGTTTTGTAGATAGTGCGCAGCGAGGAAATGGAGGGCCGGGGGATTTTCCCTCGATGAGGGATGATGAACGTGCACACGGCCAGGGCAAAATGGAGAATGAAAATCCAGTGCCGAGTCAAATTCGATCTTGCAAACCATGCGAGAGATACCGCGGTTGCATGTCCCCTCTAAAACTGCGGGATAATCCGTTTAGAGAGCGTTTCCTGCATTCATGCATGCATAGAGAGTTGAGCGGACATTTGCCCCGGTCAACGGTATTCGCGTCCTATACTCTCCCCCTCCCTCTTTCCCTCCTCCCCTTTCCCTCTTCCCATTCCCCAACAAATAGTCGTCAGTAGGTGAGACCCGAGGGTTTAGCATCCAAATGGCGGCAATTTGCAGCAGGTGATAAAGGTGATAAAGGTGACACAGTGGTTGCGAGTTGGTTTTGGAAACCCCCTGCAGTACCTCCCGGACCGCCTGCCGAGGCGCTAAGCCCCTAAATAGTTACCCCCTTCGACTCCATGCAACGACAACAAAGGGGAATCGAGAGAGAGAGAGAGAGAGAAGCGAATATAAACGTTGCCTAGTCTCTAGCGACGGATACGAATTACATTTTCCTTAAGATTTTTTCCAATTATTAACAATCTTATTGTTAGGGAAATTATTTAAGAAGTGAATCTGTTAATTCTATAGTTTAAAGTACTTCTGGGGTTCCTTGAATCAAACCACGCCTCTTTGGGCGTGGTTAACCACACCAACTGGATAAGGGGCGTGGTTAACCACACCCACTGAATAAGGGGCGTGGTTTATTTGTTGTTGGGCGTGGCTGATGTGGCTCACTTCACTAGACAGAGGATCTTTATTGAAGGACGATCTTTGAAAAGTAATAATTACCTTGAGAGGAACTAAAATTTTGTCATTAGTAAACTCGGGGGTAAATTAAAGGCGTGGCCAAACGTTTTAAGGCGTGACTACTATTTTTCACACCCACCGCTTATTGCCATAAAATTTCGACAGTCTTCAAATCTTCCAAGTCAGGAAGACAAGTATCTCAATTTTTTGCAGAAGATCCGCCCATATTTTGATGTTGAGGCGTGACCTACCATTTTTGGGCGTGACTATCTATGAGGGAGGGACTAGCCAACCACTAAATAGACCTTTTGTCAAATAAAAACTTTCTTTTAACCTAAGGAAAAAATTGCAATTTTATTAGGGGACGGATTATGATAGTAACGCCTCGCAATAAAACTATTTACTTCCTTAATGTATTAGGATTACTAATTTGTAATTTAATTGTTGTCCAAGTCCTCTTTTCGAATTGAAATGTTTGGAACTGCAGTGAGTATTATTATAGTAGTAAGGCGTTACTGTCCTGGTCCATCCCACAAACAGGGGATTTAGTATTCCTAGTAAATAAGAGGCGTGGCATATTTAGGGGCGTGACTATCAATGTTCTTCCTTCTCTACAGAGTTTCTTTGCGCACAAGGGAAACAATCGCAATTCCGAATTTTAATACATCTTTTTAATTACCAAGCAACTAAGAAAAATTATATTAGGTGGGAAATTAAAGGCGTGGCCTATCATTTAGGGGCGTGGCGGTCGTTTTCCATCTTTTTCAACAAGTTGCACTTACCTTCGTTTTTGTCAAATGATATGTTTCTTTCGACCAAGAGTAACGAATTCAATTTTGAAGTGTTTTAATTATTTGTAGTCCAAGTTCAATCTATTTAAAAATTAAAAATAGTAAATCTACGGAATTAGGGGCGTGGCTGTATTTATTTGGAGGCGTTACCATTTAAGTCCGTCCCGGTTAGAAGATTGAGAAAATGTTATAATCATTTTGAAAGAAAGTCATAAATTACTTTTAAAGCCCTTTTACAAAATTAATTATTTATTACACTAAATTAGAGGCGTGGCAAATAGTTTAGGGGCGTAACTATTAGTCTTTCTTTGTTTAATGATTATCTTCTTTTCGACCAAGAGAAACAATTGCAATCCTAAAGTCATAATTACATCAAATTTAAAATCTAAAATTAGTAATTCTATTGAATTCGGGGCGTGGCATATAGTTTAGGGGCGTAACTATTAGTCATTCTTTGTTTAATGAATATCTTCTTTTCGACCACGAGAAACAATTACAATCCTGGAGTCAAATTTAAAATCAAATTTAAACATCAAATTTAAAATTAGTAATTTTATTAAATTCAGAGTGATTATTTTTATTTAGAGGCGTTACTACCTTAGTCAGTCCCACATATACCAGATTTCAGTAAATTTCCATTCGCTTGAAAAAAAATCGGGAATTATCTTAAAAGCTTCTTTGAAAAATTTGTCCAAGTACCTATCCCTAGAAAATTAGAGGCGTGGCCTATCGTTTAGGGGCGTAACAATCATTCTTTGTCAAATGAAAGTTTAATTCTAAATAATAAAATTAATAGTCAGTCCCAAAAGTGTTTTAACCACACAAAAAAATTACATTAACTTTTAAATTTGATAATTTCGAGAATCCAAATCAAGTCCTTTATTTCTACCGAATTGAGGGGCGTGGCTATTTATAATTCTAGGAGTTCCTGCCTTATGTCATCTCTTATATAGTGGGAATAGTCTCAATTTAATTACTGTTGTGTATATTACATTATATTGTTATTTTGTACTTGAAATTCGACATTGGTAACGCAGAAAAGGGGCGTGACACAGAAAGGAAAGCCTTTATGGGCGTGCACAGTCCAACCTTTCATAGGCGTGTCTATTATAGCCACTCCTGAAAAGGGCGTGGTCCATTAAATATGGGCGTGGTTACAATATTCACGCCCATGTTTAATAAAAGCTGTTAAATTTTCCATAAAATATAGGTGTGATTTTTTAAAAAATTGTTTTCTTTAATAAAATTATAAAAGACAAATATTATCGAAAGAGGTTTATATACATCGCTAGGTAAATATATCCAATAGAGACACAAGAGGCGAGGACTGCCTGTGTATTGGAAAACAATTCCACTGTTCGCACCTGGACTTGTGTGCTTAGTTTCAACTTCGTGTCACGGAATATCTAATATCCGGGCACTTCCTGCGGGATAATTAGGGGCTTAATTTTCCCTCTCGACTATGTCGAATTGCTTCAATAATTTTCCAACAAATCATCAAAGAAAAAAAAATGGTTGCTTGAAAATTAAATAATTTTTTAGTATTTAACTATTTTTTTATCATTATTTATCATTTATTTATTTAAAAAAAAAATTACTCACGAAAATAAATCGTGAAATTGCATCATATGTAAGTTAGGGAATTTCTGCAAATTTATTATCTGAAAAAAAAAATTTTTTTTGCAAGCTCTGGGAATTTATCCTGAGAACTTGGAAAAGAAAGAGAGAGAAAGAGTCTTTGGCGCTCTATGTATTTCGTGGCAGACAGTTTCACAGGATCTTAAAAATGGTGCAATTGTCTGTCGAGTAAGCGAAATGCAAAGCCCTCTTCTTCAAAAGGCAAGAACGTGAGGCGCCATAGTCGATTCAAGTCCGAGGGAGAATTTAAATTCCTTTAGAATACGAAAGAGAAATTTTCTTTCGAATTGGTATCTTTTGTATCTTTCAATTTTCATTGTAGCATTCTTTTTTTTTCTTCCTCTCCTACCTAATATCATACACGTAATAGTTTTTTTTATTATACAAAAAAAATATATATTCACTGAGGAAAAATTGAGTCCATTAAAGCATTTAATTTTTCCCTTTTTTCTATTTTAAATTCAAAGTTAGATGTATTTTTTCTGTAAAAAATATTACTTACTTTTTCCACGATTAAATTTAAAATCACGTTAATTATTATTTTTAGAGCAAAAATTCCGTATATAGAAGATGAAGAAATTTTTCACCCAAGGAATTGTTCTACTTTTTTTTTTTTTTTTTTAAGAAAAATCATCGCATTTATAGAAAGGATATTGATCATATAATATTCTCATTTCCTTGAAATTGAAAAGTGAACTAATGTTATTAATGTAACGTATCATTTTAGCAAAAGGAGAATGAAAGTTCGCGTGTTGCAAAAGCAAACTCGTGAAAGTAAACCCTCTTTGTTTTGTCGAGCGCGTCCGCATAAACAAAATGGGCCAAGTAAATTCACGACACACATATAAATATATAAACGAGGGTTAGTATTTCAATTCAAGTACGTTTGACATCTACCCCTTACTATTTGCCTATATCGATCGCAAAACCCCTCTCCCCCTCCGCCATTTCTTTATGAAAACAAAGAAATATTTCATAGAAATATTTCCATTCATTTCGTTTTCCTGCAAAATAATATTTGAAGGCCGAGTTTAAAAGGGAAACAATCCAGTTGACAGGTGTCAAGAGAGTATAAAATCGTTCTATTTTTGTTATATAACAGTATGTAACTTGTTATGTTTTAAAATTGTAACATGTTACATTAACGCTGTAAGAAATATTAAAAATTTAATATTGTAAAATAGCCGATTCGTAACAGTTATATAACAGTAACATTACAGTTATGTAACAGTTATGTAACTTTCATGTATAAGTTATGTAATAGTCGTGTAACAGTAACATAAGTTATATTACATTTTTGCAACAGTATTATAACATTTATGTATTAGTTATGTAACCTTTATGTATAATTTATTTAATAGTTGTGTAACAGTTATGTAACAGTAACATAAAAAATATATAACATTTATGTAACACAACAGTTATGTAACAGAAATATAATAGTATTATAACAGGAATGTAACAATTATGTAACATGAATGTAACAATAATATATCAGTATTAAAACAGGAATGTAGCAGTTATATAACAGTAATGTAACTGTTATGTAACAGTAATATAATACTAGTATAACAGGAATGTAACAGTTATGTAACAAAAATATAATAGTAATATAAAAGGAATGTAACAGTTATGTAACAGTAATAAAATGGATTATAACAGGAATGTAACAATTATATAACAGTAATATGTGTAATAGTAATATAACAGGATAGTAGCAGTTATGTAATAGGAATGTAACAATTATGTAACAGGAATGCAACAGTAATATAACAGTATTAAAACAAAAATGTAACAATTATGTAACAGTACTAAAAAAGTATTATAACAGTAACACAACAGTTATGTAACTTTAATATAATAGTATTGTAGCATAGATTTTAACAATTATGTAACAGGAATGTAACAGTTATGTAACTTTAATATAATAGTATTATAAGAGGAATGTAACAGTTATGTAACAGTAATACAACAGGAATGTAACAGTAATATAACAGGAATGTCACTGTTATTAAACAGTTATGTAACAGTTATGTAACAGGAATGTAACAGTAATATAACAGTAATGTAACAGGAATTCAACAGATACGTAACAGTTATATTTTATTTACATAACAGTTATGTAACAGTTTTATAACAGTTAGGTAACAGTAATGTAACAAGTTTGGAACAGAAATATAACAGTTATGTAACAGTATCGTAAGAGTTATATAACACTGTTACAAGTGATCTGTAACAATTATGTAAATACTATGTAGCCCAAATTTCTATTTCCTAAATCTTATAGCAACATCATGTAACATTTATGTAACAAATATTGACCGTCGTTACAAAAAAGTTACAATTGTTATAATTTTAAAATACATTGTAATGTTACAATTCGAGAGTGCAGAAACTATTTATTAACGTTTTTGTAACAAAATGATAGAGCGTTGTTACTTTTCTGTTACACATTAGCTACATAACCGCAATGTAACATTTGTTACAAAACTCATTAATTCTTATTTTTACAGAAAAAAGTACGGCACTATTGAAATTTTATTGTGTAACGTTTTTGTAACTAACTTACAAAATTTCTGTTACATTCCTGTTACAAATTAGTTACAAGGCCACAATGTTATATTTGTTACTAAACAATTTTACCGTTTTGAAAAATTTTGAAATCTTTTTTAACAAATTACAGTATCAACTAGGAAATTGTTTTTTCCAATTTCGACGAAATTGTGTAATATTTTTCAGTACGCTCATTATTTATTATTTAGAGGCTATAAAAAGCGTTTGTGTGACATTAAAAGCTTTCGCTTCGCCAAAGTCAAAGCCTTTTTGGAATTAACAAAATCTCTTGGTTAAATTCACTGAATTAATTTTTAATTATCCTGCATTATCGTCACGAAATAATTTGATTGTATCTTTTTTTTTAAGTTTTTTTTTTATTTAAAAAACACGCATTTTTTCTACTGTGACAGTTCATAAAATAAAAGAAGAATTTTTAAGTCTACAACAGTCGCAGTCGTTAGGCGCTTAAATTGCTTGATTTAGGATTCGAACCCCATTGGGTTTCAATTTTTATTTAATTTTTAACTTGTATTTTATGCAAAACGTTTATTTAATTTTTTTTAACTAATTAATTACTATTTTGAAATAAAAATTTTAAGTCAATTTTTAAATTTTTTTCAAAAATATTTAGAATTATTTTTTACTATATCAAACGATAAAGCGAATCCCAAAAAAAATATTTTTCCATTCTAATGAAAATGAAATAAATTTTTTAAAATTACTTCCAGTAAAAATGAAATAAAATAATAATTTTTTTTTCAATTAAATAGTGTGAATTGTAAAATGTTGCTAAAATATTTAGGCAGTAGAATCATTTTAATAAGAATCATATTTACAGCAAAATAAAATTAATTTTCACGCGAATGACCAATTTTTCTTTTGGGGGGGGGGGCAAAATTCAAAACTTTCTTTTATTTATTAATTCGTTCATGACGTCCAAGTGTTGCTTTACTATCCGGAAATTCGATCAAAGTCGTTCCGGTGAAAAGAGCTCGGTCTTGAATATAAAATCACGGACTAACGAACTACAGCTTCCCTCGAGAAAGGGTAGTAAAAGCATACCATCATCAACCCTATGTAATTCATGTGCTAAATCTTATATAAGATGATAAACATACCTTAAACAATAAGGTTATCCCTCCCTCCTCTCTCTCACTCTCTCCTCTCTCTTTCTCTCTTTCTAAAGAATATAGATTGTAGATACGATAAATTTACATTAGTTTTTTTAATATATAAAAAAATTGTAATAGAATTTAGTTATATTACTGTTATATTACAATTTTGATACTGCTATGTTACTTTTATATTATTGTTATATTATTGTTATATTATTGTTATATTACTGTTATATTACTGTTATGTTACTGTTATATTAGTGTTACATTACTGTTATGTTACAGTTATATTATTGTTATTTTACTCTTATGTTACAGTTATATTATTGTCACATTACAGTTATGTTACTGTTATACAACAGTTATGTTACTGTTATATAACTGTTATATTACTGACTAACAGTTATATAACTGTTATATTACTGACTAACAGTTATATAACTGTTATATTACTGACTAACAGTTATATAACTGTTATATTACTGACTAACAGTTATATAACTGTTATATAACTGTTATAATACTGTTACATAACTGTTACACTACTACAAAATAACTTATACAAAAAGGTTACATAACTAATTATTGTTACATTACTTTTATGTTACAGTTATATTATTGTTATTTTACTGTTATGTTACAGTTATATAACAGTTACATGACTGTTATAATACTGTTACATAACTGTTATACTACTACAAAATAGCTTATACATAAAGGTTACATAACTAATTATTGCTACATTACTTTTATATTATTGTTACATTACTTTTATGTTACAGTTATATTATTGTCTTTTTACTGTTATGTTACAGTTATATTATTGTTATTTTACTGGTATGTTACAGTTATATAATTGTTACATTACAGTTATGTTACTGTTATATAACAGTTACATAACAGTAAAAAATAACTTATACATAAAGGTTACATGACTAATTATTGTTACATTACTTTTATGTTACAATTATATTATTGTTATTTTACTGTTGTTACTGCTATATAAATGTTATGTTACTGTTATGTTACTGTTATATGATTGTTACATTACTGTTATGATACCGTTATACTTCTCTTATGTAACTATTATATTACTGTTATGTTACTGTTATGTAACTGTTATATTATTGTTATATTACTGATATGTTACTGTTGTATTATTGTTACATTACTATTATATTATTGTTATATTATTGTTTTATAACTGTTTTATTACTGCTATGTTATTGTTATATTACTGTTATATATCTGTTGTGTTACTGTTATATTACCGTTATATTAGTGTTATATTATCGTCTTATTACTGTTACACATTACATTGATTACAAATTTTTATCATTTAATTTTCATCACAAGAGTAGAAAATAAAATTTTGTCCCAGAAAAATATAAAATAAACTTGTAAATGAAAGAGAAAATCTGAAGTATTTGAGAAAATTATCTTTCTTTCCATTGAAGGCAGAAGAAAAACACATGACATTATTTTTTTGTCGTTTGAGTGATAGAGAGAGAGAGAGAGAACTAAAAACCACCAACCAAGGCAAAGTCCTCTTGCCCCCCC
>JUFY01029190.1:0-19987 GCA_001855655.1 Leptopilina clavipes | reverse complement strand
TTAAATTAATTAATTAATTAAATTTTATAAATTCAATTTTATTAAATTAATTAATTAATTAAATTTTATAAATTCAATTTTATTAAATTAATTAATTAATTAAATTTTATAAATTCAATTTTATTAAATTAATTAATTTATTTTATTAAATTAATTAATTCAATTTTTAAAAATTAATTCTTCTTCGTTTTCTAATTCTCGATATTAATCATCAATCATCGATGATCGTCTTTAACAATCGATGATGATAAATATACCTCGATTATAAAGATAAAATCAATTTGATTCAAGATAATCTCATTTTAAACTATCAAAGAGATAAATTTCACTCGATTCAACATATAATATTATACAATGAAGATTCATTTTCATTGCAAAAGATAATTTTACATTATTAGAGAACAATTGCATTAAATCGATTTGAAAGAAAATTTTTCTTTCCTTAAAAAAGATAAATATTCATTCGATTCAAGATGATTTAATTTGATTCAAAGATATATATATATATATAAATATATTCATCTGATTGAATGTTTTATATCTTCAGTAAAAGATATAAATTTATCACTTTATGTAAAAAAAAAAAAAATAAAAAAAATTTTACTGAAATAACAGCAAATAATTGCTGCAACCTTACAGAGCAATTTTGCGTCAAGCTTATCGTTCAATATTGCAGGAACCTTGCCAACCTTACAATGCAAAATTACAACAAGTTTCCCATTTAATCTTGCAGCAAACTTACTTTGCAACATTACGGCAATATTGCTGCAAACTTACCTTGCAACATTACGGCAACATTGCTGCAAACTTACCTTGCAACATTACAGCAATATTGCTGCAAACTTACCTTGCAACATTACGGCAACATTGCTGCAAACTTACCTTGCAACATTACGGCAATATTGCTGCAAACTTACATTGCAACATTGCGACAAAATTTCCAGTTAAATTTCTCAGTAACCTTACGCAAAGTTACCTTGCAAGCTTGATACAAGCTTACAGAGAAATATTGCGTCAATCTTGCTTTTTGACCTTGAAGCAACATTACGGTAAGATTGCTGCAAACTTACATTGCAACATTGCGACAAAATTTCCAGTTAAATTTCACAGTAACCTTACGCAAAGTTACCTTGCAAGCTTGATACAAGCTTACAGAGAAATATTGCGTCAATCTTGCTTTTTGACCTTGAAGCAACATTACGGTAAGATTGCTGCGACCTTACAGTAGTGGAACATTTTGGCAAGCTTACCGCTCAATATTACAGCAATCTTGCCAACCTTACAGTGTAATATTGCGGTAAGCTTGCTGTTCAATCTTGCAGAAACCTTGCCAAACTTACATTGCAAAATTGCGACAAGTTTTCTGTTTAATACGACAGCAAACTTGCGTAACATTATCGTGCAAGCTTGCCATTCAATATTGCAGAAAACTTGCTAACTGTACAGTGCAACATTGTCACAAGCTTTCTGTTTAATTCCGTAGCAACATTGCACCAACCTTCCCTGGTAAAGTTGCTGCAAGATTGAAAGGCAAACTTGCCGAAATATTGCACTGTAAGGTTGGCAATTTTCTTGTAATGTTGGAAAGTAAGATTAGCAACTTTGGCAAACTTACTTTCCAAAATTTCGGCAAGATTGCCAACCTTACAGTGAAAAATTTCAGCAAGTTTGCCAAACTTACTTTCCAACATTGCGGCAAGATTGCCAACCTTACAGTGCAATATTTCGGGAAGTTTGCCGTTCAATATTGCAGCAACTTTGCCAAACTTACTATTCAACATTCCGACAATATTGCCAACCTTACAGTGAAACATTGCGACGAGCTTTCTACTTAATTTCATAGCAACCTTGAGCAACCTTACTGCAACCTTACTGCAACGTTGCAGTAAACTTGCGGCAAGCTTGCATGTAAAGTTTGCGATAAAAAGGAATGTGTTAAATTTGCAGGAAGCTTGCAATTCTCAAGGAATATTTTTAAAATTTGAAGAAAAAAAATTGTGAACCGGTGAATTAAAATTCAAGAATTGTAATTAACAATCTACTTTAAGTGGAAACGAACATATATACGGTGGCAAATTAAAGAGAATAGAGGCGTCTTAGGCAATTTGCCAGAAAGAACAACAACAACAACTTTATGCCCTGGACTTAAATGAGGAAAGAGTGTGTGTGTGTTCGCACCAATCTGCCATACGTCCGTCCGTCAGTCCGTCCGACTGACTCGCAGGTATATATGTACATATATATAATAGAGAAGAGAGAATGGAATGCAGAGTGAAAAAAAGGGAGGCGCGCATACACACTCTGTGTGTGTCTGGGAAGTGATTTTTTGGCACCTGTGTCAGTTCAACCTAATCGTGCAAGCATGTCAACCTGTTGAGATATACGTGATTGCGTGAATATACACATTGAGCGCTCATTGAATTTTCAATCATTCGTGATATTTCTCGTTTCTAGGAGAGATATTCTTTCGATTTTCATGCTTTATTCGATCTATATATATATATATAGATCGAATAAAATCAGTGTCGCGACAATTTCATTTCATTGTCGAAAGGCCGTTAGAATTTATTTTCAATTTGCGAGAGTTTATTGATCCCTATTTTTTTCTTTTTGGTAATTTTTATTAAAAAAATTTTCCGTTAATATTTTTAAATATGATTTTTAGGTTATAATATCTGTTACTATGGAATATTGCAGTAAGGTTACTATGGAATATTGCAGTTAGGTTACTATGGAATATTGCAGCAAGGTTACTGTGCAATATTGCAGTAATTTTTTTACTATGCAACATTGCGGAAAGTTTACAATGGAATATTGCAGCTGGGTTACTGTGCAACATTTCGGCAAGTTTACTATGGAATATTGCAGAAAGGTTACTATGGAATATTGCAGTTAGGTTACTATGGAATATTGCAGCAAGGTTACTGTGCAATATTGCAGTAAGGTTACTATGGAATATTGCAGCAAGGTTACTGTGCAACATTGCAGTAATTTTTTTACTATGCAACATTGCGGAAAGTTTGCTATGGAATATTGCAGCAAGGTTACTGTGCAATATTGCAGTAAGGTTACTATGGAATATTGCAGCAAGGTTACTGTGCAATATTGCAGTAATTTTTTTACTATGCAACATTGCGGAAAGTTTACTATGGAATATTGCAGTTAGGTTACTATGGAATATTGCAGCAAGGTTATTGTGCAACATTGCAGTAATTTTTTTACTATGCAACATTGCGGAAAGTTTGCTATGGAATATTGCAGCTAGGTTACTGTGCAACATTTCGGCAAGTTTACTATGGAATATTGCAGAAAGGTTACTGTGGAATATTGCATCAAAGTTACTATGGAATATTGCAGCAAGGTTACTGTGCAATATTGCAGTAAGGTTACTATGGAATATTGCATCAAAGTTACTATGCAATATTCCAGTAAGGTTACTTTGCAATATTGTAGTACTTTTTACTATGCAACATTGCGGCAAATTTACTATGTAATATTGCAGTAAGGTTACTGTGGAATCTTCTGTAAACCTTACCTCGAAATGTTGCAAAAATTGTATAAATGAAGCTCGTAAAAAAATTGCGGAAACCTTGCCATGCAATATTGCGAAAGATGGACATATTTAACTTGTAGTAACATTGCAGCAACATTGTAGTGCAACATTGCCGAAACGTTGCCGTGAGGTTTGTTTTAAAAACAATTTGAAAAAATTCCCTTTTAGCAGATAATTGAATTTTTTTTTTTTTTTGATAAATTCAATAAATGAGAAAATGGACATAGGGAAATATTTCATCAGAGTGATATATGATGAAAAATTTTTGAAGTATATAGAAAGAAATGTGAAAAAAGGGAATTTAAGAATGCGCTTATGAGGGAATGAAAAAGTGGAAGGAAGGTGGCGATAAAGGTGTTGGAGGGAAAAAGTGGTAATCCATAATAGGCACATTAATGGGGCAAGTTTGTCAAGAGATCTTGGACGATCTATACACGTTCCGGTTGAGTTTGTGTGTGTGTGTGTTTGTGTGTGATGGCTCAGTACCGGAGTCATGAAAACGTTAAATGATTATATCGTGTGTTATAACAGTTCTGGATTTAGCTCGTAAAATTCATCAGCAAACGAAAAATTCTCTCTCTCTACTATTATATACATTAATCATCAACCTGTTTTCGCATCTGTATATTTTTAACTATGATTCTAAGACTCATATTCAGATTGGTATATATGAATATTTAAGACTTTTAACTGTAACATTACATCATGTATACTTTTTGGAAATAACGGATGATGATCTTCTATTATTTCAAGATGATGATGATGATGATTTTAGGAAAGAGTTAGAAATTCTCCTTTAGAAGCATAATATTGGGAACAAAACTGTTTGGTAAAAATTCTGCTTGAGAATCACTTTGGGGGAGATTGAATTGGAAATTTTGCTTTAGAAACATTTTGGTAATTTTATTTTGAAAATGCTATTTTGGAAGTATTAGTTTAGGGATATTTTAAAAGCAAAGTTTTGGAAATTCTAGTTCAGAAGGATTTTTGGAAACGAGAAATTGGAAATGATACTTATAGCAGAATAATTTTAGAAACAAAATGGTAAGGAAATAATGCTATAGAAACATTTTAGAAACATTTAGGAACATTTAGGGAGAACTAGGAATATTTGGGAATACTTAGGAACACTTAGGAACAATAAGGAACATTTAGAAACACTTAGGAACATTTAGGGGCAACTAGGAAAATTTAGGAACAATAAGGAACATTTAGAAACACTTTGGAACATTTAGGGACAACTAGGAAAATTTAGGAATACTTAGGAACAATAAGGAACATTTAGGGACAACTAGGAAAATTTAGGAATACTTAGGAACACTTAGGAACAATAAGGAACATTTAGAAACACTTAGGAACATTTAGGAACAATAAGGAACATTTAGAAACACTTAGGAACATTTAGGGACAACTAGGAAAATTTAGGAATATTTAGGAACACTTAGGAACAATAAGTAACATTTAGAAACACTTAGGAACATTTAGGGACAACTAGGAAAATTTAGGAATACTTAGGAACACTTAGGAACAATAAGGAACATTTAGAAACACTTAGGAACATTTAGGAACAATAAGGAACATTTAGAAACACTTAGGAACATTTAGGGACACTTAGCAACATTTAGAAACAATAGGGAATATTTAGAAATACTTATGAACGTTTAGAAACACTTAGGAGTATTTAGGAACATTTAGGAACAATTAGGAACATTTAGAAATACTTAGTAACATTTAGAAACACTAAACAACACTAAGCAACACTAAGCAACACTAAGCAACACTAAGCAACACTAAGCAACACTTAGCAACCCTTAGGAACATTTAGAAACATTTTTAGAAATATTAATTTAGAAGCATCATTTCAGGAACACTTCTAGGAACATTGTTTTGCGAAATTCTGCTCTTGGAACTCCAAGGAACATTAAATTGAAAACTCTACTATTTGGATTAATTTAGGAACATTATTTGAGAAATGCTACTTTAGAAGCAGTACTTTAGGAAGATCAGTCTGAAAATTTTGCTTCAAATTTATTTTGTGGAATATCATTTTGGAAATGCTACTTTCGAAGCATCAATTTAGGTACATCTTTGGAGCATCTTTGGAGCATTTTTAGAAATTTTATTTCGAAAGGATATTAGGAACATGAGTTTGGAAATGCTACTTTGGAACACATCAATTTAGCAGCATCTTAGGAGCATTGTTTTGGAAATTATACTGCAAGAGGATATTTAGAAACTTGATTTTATAAATGCTACTTTTGATGCTTCAGCAGTTTAGGAACAACGAAACGCAAATACTACAACAGAAACATTTCAGAATAATAGTTAATAACATTTAGGAACATTTAGGGTCATTTTGAGAAATACTATACTTTGGGGCATCATTTTAGAAACGCTTTTAGCAACAATACCCGAAGTACTGCTTCAGAGTGATTTTAAAAATCAGCAATAGCTCAGATTTTTATCCAAACACACTTTTCCTAATATATCATCTGTTTTCCTATCCAATATTTCAAAAATAACTCCTAAATTATCTGTACAACTTTTAAGTCCCACTAAAGCATCAGTTTTGGAACACTTTTTTCAAAACAACATCCGCAGTACTGCTTCAAAATTATTTTAAAAATCATCAATAGCTCAGATTTTTATCCAAACACACTTTTCCTAATATATCAACTGTTTTCCTATCCAATATTTCAAAAATAACTCCTAAATTATCTGTACAACATACAAGTCCCACTGAAGCATCAGTTTTGGAACACTTTTATCAAAACCGCAGTACTGCTTCAAAATCATTTTAAAAATCAATTATAGTTTAGATTTTTGTCCAAACAAACCTTTCCCAATTGATCATCTTTCTTCCTGTCGATAATTTCGGAATAATGATTGATTGATCCGCAAAAATAATTTTGTACAACATATACAACATTTTTGAAGCGCCTTTATTGGTATAATTTTAGAAATACCGCTGTAGTTTTGAAAAACACTTTGTGTAACATCGTCATTTGAGATGCAAGCATTTATTAACATATTATAAACATTAAATTGTTTTGCTAAATAATTTTCCCCAGGGATAATACAACCCTAACTTGTTTCTGAAAAACAGATTAAAATTTTTTGTTGCTTGTGTGTGTGATGCGCGTTTCTAAAAGAATAAATGCTTTGAAGGTGACTTTTCATGATGATCACATTCTGAAATCTTGCCCGAGAATGAGATTTGAAGAGCAGGTTATATCGTATAAAGTCGCGCTCTTAATATTTATACTATTCCCGGGAGAGAAACGTTTATAGTAAAAGCGATTATGTCGTTAATGGTGCAAGATCAACCTCGTAAATTTAGATCGCAGCTGGCGATATTCCTCGTTTGCTCTTTGCTCTCGTCCAACTTGTGTATAACGCTCCTTATATTTACAAGAATCCGGCTAATACGTTGTGAGTAGACGCTCTCTTGTCAAATACCAAACAAGTTGGTTTACTCTTTTTCGACCCCCCTCTACCGAAGAAATTCATCATCCATCATATCAACACCCTTTGATGATTTTTATTTTCAATTTCCTTTTTTTCTTTCTCTGAAAATAATTTTCCCTGTTTCTTTTTGTCATTAATTAGTAATAGCTCGGATTTTTATCCAAAAACACCTTTCCCAATTGATCATCATCATCATTATGATCATCATCATCATCATCACCATCAAAAATAATTTTCCCTGTTTCTTTTTGTAATTAATTAGTAATAGCTCAGATTTTTATCCAAAAACACCTTTCCCAATTGATCATCATCATCATTATGATCATCATCATCATCACCATCAAAAATAATTTTCCCTGTTTCTTTTTGTAATTAATTAGGAATAGCTCAGATTTTTATCCAAAAACACCTTTCCCAATTGATCATCATCATCATCATCATCTTTTCCCCACTTTTCAACTTGAAATCATCGGAAATTCTTTTGTTACCTTCGCGGAATCATTTTGAATGGACCTGGTTTTTCTACACACATATATAGATATTTTATTCCATTGAAAACTGGTTCTTCTTCTTCTTCTTTTCTTCTAAAAGTTGTAATAGTTTATTACGAAATTGTTCCTTCGTGTGCGGAATCGATTAGACTCTCTTGTTACTCTCGTAAATAACATGAGAGTCGTCAACCGTGTGACGATGATTCACGCAATGGCAGTCAGGTGAAAAACAAAAAAAAAAAAAAAAGAATGGTGCATGATAAAAAAGATGTGAAATAGTGGAAGAAGGAGAAGAAGAAGGAGGAGAAGAAGAAGAAGAAGAAGAAAGAAAGAAAAAGGTCTAGGGTATCATCTCCTATAAATACCTGAATTGCCTCCGGCAAGGACGTTGTTGCCTGAGAGAATAAACTCCGGTCTTCTATGACCGTTCTGACCTCACCATCAGGCAAGCACACCAAGAGTCAGCTTTGATGTTCAATAAAGTGGGACTTGGATGTTTCATGATTGGCCTCCTTCATCCGGAATCAATAAACTTCTTTTTCATATTATTTTATAGTATATATTAAATCATCCTCTACCTGCATTTATTATAGCCATGATATATCCAAGATTCATTATAGAAAAATATTTTTCCAAAGAATATATTTTTTTTCTCTAAAATTGAAAAAAAAGAATTATTTTGTTGTAATTATTTTTTTTGCACTTTTGCATGAGAACTACTTTAGAGGGAGAAAAAAAAAGAACCGCACCGTCCCGACGATATTCAGAGAAGGATCTCGTAATGCGAAACAGACGCTGCAACAGTCCTTTTTCGGCAAAATTCACGCCACTTTAACGACTCATCCGTGGTTCCCTTTTGGGTGCGTCGTCGGCTTCTTTCATAAGGTTTTTGAATCCTGGAACGTCCCCTCTCGGGTCTCATCGAATCGTATTTCTGAAAACCAAGTTTTTTTTCTGTTTTTAGTTTCTCTATCGCCTTTTTGGTTGGAAAGATTTTCTCTGTCATAAAAAACAGATTTAGAAGGTTCCAATTTTGGTAACAATTATAAATAATGTTTTATTTTCAGGATGTGGTTTAAATGTCGTCCTTGACCGTGGACCTCTCTGATGAATGAAAAAAAATTTTTTCCTTTCGTATTATTTACTTTTTTTTTGGAACTTGGATTGCCACGAGGAAAACATAAAATTTACTATTTTGAGACAAAAATGTTTCTAGAAAATTAATCAAATGTTACTAGAATTAGAAAAATCTTGTTAGAGAGTTGGGAAAGTTACTTAAGTGATGAAAAAAGTCACTAAGCGGAGATTAAATTTACTAAAGAAACAATAATGTCACTAGAAAACCAAAATTACTAAATGGGTCAATTTTTTTTTAACAATTAAAATTTTTTTTTTGTTTCAGACTGACAACGGACAGGAAGTAGGATAAAGGAAAAGTGATCATCGCACCATCATTGAGAAAATCCAAAATTGGTGAGAGAATATTTTCTTAATTGCATATTAGAATTGGTCTATTGATTTCCGTTTGTAAAAAGTCAGAAAAATGTTACTGGTGAAACCTTAAATTTACTAGACTTACAAAAATGTCACTAGAAGGAAAATAAAATTTACCAGAGTAGGAAAACTATTCCTAGAGGAAAACTAGTTATACTAGATTTACAAAAAAGTTACTAAAGAGAATTATAAGTTATAAGTTACTAGAATTACAAAAAATTTACTAGAGAGGTCAATAATTTACTATAATTACAAAAAAGTCACTAGGGAGGTAACTAAGTTGTTACTAAAGAGACAAAAAAGCTTACTAGAGTCAATAAATTACTATAATTGCAAAAAGGTCACTAGGGAGGTAACTAAGTTGTTACTAAAGTGCCAAAAAAGGTCACTAGAGTCAACAAATTACTACAATTACAAGAAAGTCACTAGGGAGGTAAATAGGTTACTAAAGTGACAAAAAAGCTTACTAGAGTCAATAAATTACTATAATTACAAAAAAGTCACTAGGGAGGTAAGTAAGTTGTTACTCAAGTGACAAAAAAGCTTACTAGAGTCAATAAATTACTATAATTGCAAAAAAGTCACTAGGGAGGTAACTAAGTTTTTAGTAAAGTTACAAAAAACCTTACTAGAGCCAATAAATTACTATAATTACAAAAAAAGTCACTAGGGAGGTAACTAAGTTTTTAGTAAACTGACAAAAAACCTTACTAGAGTCAATAAATTACTATAATTGCAAAAAAGTCACTAGGGAGGTAACTAAGTTTTTAGTAAACTGACAAAAAACCTTACTAGAGTCAATAAATTACTATAATTACAAAAAAAGTCACTAGGGAGGTAACTAAGTTGTTACTAAAGTGACAAAAAAGCTTACTAGTGTTGTATAAAAATGTGAAGAGAAACAATAAATGTCACTAGAGAGACAAGAAGATTACTAGATGGTCAACAGAATTTTTAACATTTTCTTTTTTTTCAGACTGACAGGCAGAGAGGAGGATACAGAAAAATTTACCATCTACGATTGGTAAAAGTATTTTTTTAAATTCCACTGCGATTGGTCTATTAATTTCCGTTTGTAAAAAGTGTCTGAAATGTCACTAGAGGGACAGAGAATTTATTGCAGTGGCAAAATTCTCACTAGAGGGGTACTAGATACAAAACTATTTACAAAATTCTCACTAGAGGGGTACTAGATACAAAACTATTTACAAAATTATCCCTAGAAAGAATAATATGTTAATAGTTACAAAATTGTCCCTAGAAAGGAAGATAAGTTACCAGAGTGATAAAAATGTCACTAGAGAGGTAGAAAAATTAGCAGAGTGTCAATAAAAATGTTCCTACAGAAATAGAGAAATTAGTGTAGTGACAAAATAGTTACTAGAGGAACATGACATTTAGTAGAAAAACATTAATGTTACTAAAGATCTAAAAAAATGTACCTAGAGGTTCAATAGAGTTTTAAAACATTTTTTTATTTTTCAGACTAACGGACAGAAAGCAGTCTGTAGAAAAGGTGATCATCGCATCTTCGAGGCAATCCACGATTGGTGAGTATTTTTTTTTTCACTGCGATTGGTCTATTGATTTCCGTTTATAAAATGTGGCTAAAATGTCACTAGAGGGAGAGAAAATTTATTTCTGTGACAAAATTGTCACTAGAGGGGCAGAGAAATTACTAGTTACAAAATTGTCTCTATAGAGGGAGAAAAGTTGCTAGAGTGAAATTTATTAGAGTGGAATTTACTAGAGTGGAATTTACTAAAAAGTGGAATTTACTAGAGTGAAATTTAATAGAGTGAAGTTTACTAGAGTAAAATTCACTAGAGTGAAATTTACTAGAGCGAAATTTACTAGAGTGGAATTTACTAGAGTGAAATTTACTAGAGTGAAATTTACTAGAGTGGAATTTACTAGAGTGTAATTTACTAAAAAGTGGAATTTACTAGAGTGAAATTTACTAGAGTGAAATTTACTAGAGTGGAATTTACTAGAGTGAAATTTACTAGAGTGGAATTTACTAGAGTGAAATTTACTAAAAAGTGGAATTTACTAGAGTGAAATTTACTAGAGTGAAATTTACTAGAGTGGAATTTACTAGAGTGAAATTTACTAGAGTGGAATTTACTAGAGTGGAATTTACTAAAAAGTGTAATTTACTAGATTGAAATTTACTAGAGTGAAGTTTACTAGAGTAAAATTTACTAGAGTGGAATTTACTAGAGTGAAATTTACTAGAGTGAAATTTACGAGAGTGTAATTTACTAAAATGTGAAATTTACTAGAGTGGAATTTACTAGAGAAAGTTACTAGAGACACAAAAATTCACTAGAAACACTCCTGTCACTATAGATTGGTAATAAAAAGCTCAGATTTTTACCAAAAAACCCTTTTTTTCCAATAGATGAACCATTTTCTTGAAACTGTAAATGAACTGCGTTGAAGACTACACATGTAATAAGTGCAGTAAGGTCACAGGCAGTTTGTTGCATTCGCAAACTGTGGAAGCGGTCTTTAACTGAGATACACGTGCGCGTGCTTAGAATTCCGTTGGCGCAACAGTCGAATATAGGCACTTGTATACACGTAAACCTGACCCATTCCAATAGACAATCGCCATCAATTTCCTCTTGCTTACAACATGTATATATATATATACACATATAGAAACTGGATACGAACGTTGTAACTTGACGAAAATCTCTGTAAATATAAAACAATCTCTGTAAATCAGAATATGTAAAGGAAGAGAAAAGAAATTTTGAAGATGTCTCTATTAAAATGTGCACAAGACTACCGTGCAGGGTCATTGGGGTCAATTGCCAGGAAGGAGTTACTTCTCTCGGACATCCTTGTTTCTCCTGTCCCAACTTGAAATTCCAAGACATCATCTCTTATGCAATATTACAATTTCCCGTTAGACAACTTGAATCCGTTTCCCGTCAAACTTGCAGAATTCGTATTTCTTGAGGGGAAAAAATGTTGATAATTTTAGTTCGAATTTTGTTTTTAATATATTTGAACTATTGCCTTTAAAATCGAGTAATTGATGAAGCAGAAACCCTCCTTGATATTTCGATATTCTCTCCACTAAATATTGTCAAAAGTGAAACAAATCGAGAATTTTTAGGTTATAATTCAGATTATCCACTACAGCGCTATGGTGACTTTTAGAACTACCCGATGTTAATTTATTTACCGACAGTAGGTAAGTGACCCAATATTAAAATGTCACTCTGGCTAAGAATTTACAGAAACGATCATAACCTCAAAGTGGGAGTAAAATCAAAATAATCCGAAGGGATTGCAATATCCAATCGATCCGCATTAACTATAACCCAATTAGAATCAATAATATATAGGCCACCATCCGAGAATCAAAAAATTACCCCTGGATTACTCTACCGTTAGGCGTTCATCGACGAGAATAAGCAGGGTTAACGATGAGTCCACACATTGGCCATTGAGTTATTTCGTTATCGCAGCAGGAACCTCACCCGATCGACTCTCTTCCTTGAACTCAATCAACCTTTTGCGGCGCGGGTATATATCGCGGATTGGAGAATGCGTTTCCCGTTGCGGTTCGTTGCCAAGTTTACGACCCACTCGCCCAAGTACAGTTTGGTGTCTCCTAATCAAGTAAAGGGTCTCACTGTCGTTATAATAGTCATTAAAAATTAAAATAAAACCCGCGTCTATCTTCCTTCTTTCCACTTTGTCCACAATTTTCATTCGTGCAATATTTCCAAAGTTAAATATGCCGCAAAATGATAAATTATATCCCAGATAGTACGTAACCTTGCAGCAATCTTGCAGAAAAATTACAGAGTAACATTGCCTCTAGGTTACAAATTCCAAAATTGGAAGATTTTATTGTAACATTTCTGTAAGGTTGAAGAGTCCCAATTCGCAATGTTGCGGTGCAACATTGCCTTAAGTTTGAAACATTCCAGTTCGCAATGTTGCGGTGCAAACTTGCCTCAAGGTTGCAAGGTTTCACTGTAACATTGCCGCAAGGTTGAAAAGTCCCATTTTGCAATGTTGCGGTGCAACCTTGCCTCAAGGTTTAAACGTCTCACTTTGCAAGGTTGCATTGTAACATTGCCGCAAGGTTAAAAATCCCCAATTCGTAATGTTGCGGTGCAACCTTGCCTCAAGGTTGCAAGGTTGCATTGTAACATTGCCGCAAGGTTAAAAATCCCCAATTCGCAATTTTGCGGTGCAACCTTGCCTCAAGGTTGCAAGTTTGCATTGTAACATTGCCGGAAGGTTAAAAATCCCCAATACGGAATGTTGCGGTGCAACCTTGCCTCAAGGTTGCAAGGTGTCATTGTAACATTGCCGCAAGGTTAAAAAAAATTTTTTTCTTTTTTTTTTGGAGAAAGTGATAGAGAGAGAGGGATGGAGGGGGAATAAGTTTGTAAGGAAAAAAATTTGTCTTTTTTGAAATATTTTGATTCGAGCACAATGATTTTAGAAGAATTAATATATTTTTCGTTAAGCGTTAAATTGGAAATATAGGAGAAATTATGCGGTAATACATTTTGTCCCCCGAAGGAAAGAACACATTAATTGGACGTAAATGCGTGCAAATCGATGGCGCCGTGCCATCATTAGTTGCTGCTCTATGCGTTTTCTTGGAACATTGGTTAAAAGATGCACGTATTTTCCTTCTTCATCCAAGCGCACACGCGAATCCTTCATTATATTCTTTAAGAGTTGTATCATTACGACTGACCTTATAATTGAACAAGTCGCGCAAGGATGATCGTTCCTCAAGTTCAATAGTGTAATTTGAATCAATTTTCAGAATATATATATATATATATATTTTAAATATATTTATGCGCATAAAGTTTATGTATAAATACAGAAAAAGAGAGAGAGAGAGAAGAAGAAATTTGTATGCGGATGTATTCTCTGAATCATCATCAATAAGTCGCAGCGTCATCAACATCATTATTATCATCATCAAATCTACCTCTGATAAAATACTTTTCATTTCAATCTTTTTTTTTTATCTATACTAAAATATTTTACTTGTTTTTGTAATACTGCAATTTCTATAAATAGACAAGAAAAACACGTAATATGTGAAATATTCTTCCTGTTGTGAGGTCCTCTTTATGATTTGCGAGTTAGATAAAAAGAGGATAAATTTTCCAATGAAAATATTTTTAGAAAATTTTTATCTAATTTTATTGTTTTAAATATATTTGAAAAAGAAGTATTTAAATTGTAATAATATGAAAATTAAAGTAAAAAAAGAATTCTTTTCTTTCTTATTTAATAAGAGTATATAAAGTGAAAAAATGCTTTAGAATTGAGTTATATTTAGAAGCGGGAGGAAGTGCGAATGTCTCATGTGAAAGATGGTTGCTGGTTAGCGAACCATGACAAGATTTCTTCTTCCTTCTCGTTTTTCTCAGACATTTTTTTCCCCCCTTTATTTTTTCACTACAGACTGTATTCTTTTTTTTCTTCTTCATTTTCTTCATTAATAATATGCTATTAGTTTCGTTTATAAATTATCTGCACGAGGCGACAAATCGTCTACACTGAAAAAAGTGATCTCGCAGTTTTTCGAAACATTTTGATGAAAAGGATCGAAGTTACTAGAGAAACAGAAATATGTCACTAGGGGAAAAAATTTACTAGAGAGGCAGCCCTGACACCAGAGGAGTAGATAAGTTACTAGAGTCAAAAAAATGTCACTAGGGAAACAAGAAATTTACTAGCAAGGCAGTACTGTCACCAGAGGAGTAGAGAAGTTACTAGAGTGACAAAAATGTCACTAGAGGGGCGAAGAGATTACTAGAGTGACAAACTGTCACTAGAAGGATAGAGAAGTTACTAGAGCGACAAAATTGTCACTAAAGAGTAAAAAAGTTACTAGAGTGACAAAAATGTCACTAGAGGGGCGAAGAGATTACTAGAGTGACAAACTGTCACTAGAAGGATAGAGAAGTTACTAGAGTGACAAAATTGTCACTAAAGAGTAAAAAAGTTACTAGGGTAAAAAAATGTCACTAGGGGGACAAAAAATTTACTAGAGTGTCAGTAATATCACCAGAGGAGTAGAGAAGTTACTAGAGTGACAAAATTGTCACTAAAGAGTTAAAAAGTTACTAGGGTCAAAAAAATGTCACTAGTTTTTTTTTTGCTGAAAAATTTCTTTTCCTACTTGAATAAAATCGTTAAACTAAAAATTAATAAAAAAAAACTCACAAAAGGGATGAATACTAATTATTAAAACTAAAGATTGAGATTCCAATGCGGTCCAACACCCGTCGAGTCTCAAATAACTGATTTCCATCGGACTCCTTTTTACACGCGCTCGCACAAAGATGACGCACTTCTTTGCAATAAGGAATATTGAAGACAACTCCAAAAGAATAAAAGTCGTCTTCTCATTGCGAAGTTCAAGATGATTCATTTTCTTTAATCTTCTTCCGCTCCTTCTTCTTCTTCATCTCCTTTTCTCCTCCACCTACAAAAGAGATTACACGTGTAGATTTTTGTCTTAGTGGGCGATAAAAAAGAAAAGAAAAAAAAGAACAAGTCGAGTTAAACAGAAGACGAAGATTTTAAATTCAAACATTTTTTTTTTGGTCAAATTTACCGCGTGTAATTCGTAAATTATCTCTCTTGCCCAGTGGGACATATTACATGTTGAGTAAATATTTTCGATAATATAAATCTCTATAAAGAAATGAAGAGTGGAAAAAAAGGAAGAAAAGATAAAAGAAAAGAAAAAAAAAAAAAAAGAAAACACGAACCTAAATCGAAAATGTGATGTATGGCGCAATTGGTGGTTTCGCGATATATAAAGTCTGCTTGATCGTCGAAAATAATTGATGCATGTTAACCCTCCACGGGATTCGATGGTAATGACGGGGGCCCCCTACAAGAATTCCTGACGCTCACTTCCAAGACCACCTCTCGTCCTTTATCCTCATCCTCCTCATCCTTCTCTAAATTGGATCTCGTGAAAAATGTACGCCCCAGTACAGAAACATCTCGCGAGTCCAAGAAGCAAGCGCACAACAAGAAAACAGTTGATGTTAGTAGCGCATTTAGAACCTTCAGGTGGTATTATCTCCTCACGGGTAATGTAAGACTCGGTCACGTATCCGAATCATTCTCCTCCACACCCCCCACTCCCCTGTCAAGGGTCAAATCTAGAAACATAATAACATCATCCTGTCTCACTATTTTTCTATCCTTCTTCTTCTCTTTTTCTCTCTTTATTATATAAATAATTATATAATTACTCCTAGTTCTTCTGACAATAAATTTTTGTTAAATTGAGCAACATTTCAGCAAGCTTCCTTTGTAATGTTATAGAAAAATTATTGCGAAACCTTGCGACAAGCTTTTGGCAATGTTGCAATGCAAGCTTGCAAAGTAGGACACTTCAATTGAGTCCTTTAAACCTTGCGGGAAAGTTACAATGCAACCTTGCAAACTGGGACGTTGCAACATTGAAGCAAGGTTGCACCACAACATTGCGAATTGAGACTTTTAAACCTTGCGGCAAAGTTACAATGCAACCTTGCAAACTGGGACGTTTCAACCTTGAGACAAGGTTGCACCGCAATATTGCAAAGTGGACTTCTTAACCTTGCTGCAATGTTACGATGCAACCTTGCAAATTGGGACGTTGCAAACTTGAGGCAAGGTTGCACCGCAACATTGCGAACTGAGCCTTTTAAACCTTGCGGTAAAGTTACGATGCAACCTTTCAAATTGGGACGTTGCAACATTGAAGCAAGGTTGCCCCGCAACATTGCGAATTGAGACTTTTAAACCTTGCGGCAAAGTTACGATACAACCTTGAAAATTGGAACGTTGCAACATTGAAGCAAGGTTGCCCCGTAACATTGCGAATTGAGACTTTTAAACCTTGCGGCAAAGTTACGATGCAACCTTGCAAATTGGGACGTTGCAACATTGAAGCAAGGTTGCACCACAACATTGCGAATTGAGACTTTTAAACCTTGCGGCAAAGTTACAATGCATCCTTGCAAACTGGGACGTTTCAACCTTGAGACAAGGTTGCACCGCAATATTGCAAAGTGGACTTCTTAACCTTGCTGCAATGTTACGATGCAACCTTGCAAATTGGGACATTGAAAACTTGAGGCAAGGTTGCACCGCAACATTGCGAACTGAGACTTTCAAACCTTGCGGCAATGTTACAAAGCAACCTTGCAAATTGGGATGTTGCAACATTGAGGCAAGGTTGCACCGCAACATTACGAACTGAGACTTTTAAACCTTGCGGCAAAGTTACAATGCAACCTTGTATACTGGGACGTTTCAACCTTGAGGCAAGGTTGCACCGCAATATTGCAATGTGGACTTCTTAACCTTGCGGCAATGTTACGATGCAACCTTGAAAAGTAGAACTTCTCAACCTTTCAGCAATGTTACAATGTAATGTTGCAAACTGAGACCCTTCAACCATTTTTTTTTAAATATAATTACTCCAATAGTTCTCAACTAACAATTTTGAATGTATAAAATAAATAAATGTAAAAAAAATTCAAGATTGCAAAAAAAATAAATTCTAATCATTTAGTCAATGCTTTCATTATTTATATTATATATATAAATGCACACACTTTAGTTCACGAACTTGCAAATAAGATAGGCAGTTTGTTTTTGAAATCAAATAAATCAATCCCTCCCCTTCTCCGCCCCCTTAGACACATACGGAAACATTGCTAATGACTTATTCTTTTTTCTCGATAATCATGGAGAATCTGTCGAACGTCACTTTTTCCAAGGATAAATAGACAGAGACGTCTTCCTATTATAATAGTAGTTTTTTTTATTTTATTTATTTTTTTCTATATATACAATTTCGAATAATGATGAGTCATATATATGTATATGTACGTATTGACAAAGTTCAAGGCTATAGGGGAATTATATATATATATATATGTATGAAAATTTAACGAAATATAAGAAAGAGAGGGCATCATCTATATTTATGTTCTTAAATGTTACCGCAACATTGCACCGAATCATTGCTGTAAGATTACCGTAATATTGTACCTGAAGATTGTCGTAAGCTTGCTGCAACATTGCATTGGAAGATTACTGTAATATTACCGCAATATTGTATCGGAAGATCGTTGTAACGTTGCCGCAATATTGCACCGGAATATTGCTGCAAGATTACTGCAACATTGCACCGAAACATTGCTGTAAGATTACTGCAACATTGCACCGAAACATTGCTGTAAGATTACCATAATAATGTACCTGAAGATTGCCGAAATGTTACCGCAACATTGCACCGAAACATTGCTGTAAGATTACCGTAATATTTTACCTGAAAATTGTCGTAAGGTTACTGCAACATTGCATTGGAAGATTGCCTTAATATTACCGCAATATTGTTGTAATGTTGCCGCAATATTACACTGGAAGATTGCTGCAAGATTACTGCAACATTGCACCGAAACATTGCTGTAGGATTACCGTAATATTGTACCTGAAGATTGCCGTAAGGTTGCTGCAACATTGCATCGGAAGATTGCCGTAATATTAGCACAATATTGTACTGGAAGATTGTTGTAATGTTGCCGCAATATTGCACCGGAATATTGCTGCAAGATTACTGCAACATTGCATCGAAATATTGCTGTAAGGTTGTGAAACTTTCCAGCAAGCTTCCAGTGATCTTAAAATGCAAACTTTCAAAGTGCGAGACATTTTAGACTTGCGAAAACATTGCGTCAATGTTACGGTGAAAAATTGTAATCTTGCAGCAAGAATTCTATATATGCAAGGTTTGTTCAATATAAGAGAAATTTGTTTTGAAAAAAAAAGAAAATCTTCCACGATTATTGGGACTTTGGGAAGAAAAATGTATTTGCGCGAGAAGAGGAAATTGAATGTAAGTGGCATGAGAGAAGAAGGGCTATTTTTTTTTTTTTTTTCCTTCTTTTTTAATAAAGGCTTGATAAGATCGTTTGCGATTTCATTAGGGATTTCACAAGTCGATTTATTGCGAGCGTGCGAAACTAGAGACGATCGTGTATTTCGCTGGTTGAGATAACCCAAGTTGAACGACACCCGACGCGGCCGGATGTCTTACCTCTCTCGCTTTGTTTCCTCTCCTTTAACGAAACGAAAGACAGTAAGTACATTGTCTAGCGCGAGCAATGTCAAGGTCCACAGACTCGTTACCTTTATAGCTACATATGAATGTATAAAGGCGAGTATTAAGCAAATCCTTCATCCACGATATATGACATTATATGGTGTTATGAAATTTAACTTTTTATTTTTCAAAAATTTAACACGTTTTAGAAAAGAAAATTCTATGATGACATTTTTGACACTCTAGTAAATTATATATTTTTCTAGTGATATTTTTATATCTTTTTGGTAACTCCTCTATTTCTCTAGTGACATTTTTGTTACTCCAGTCACTTATCTTCCTTTCTAGTGACAATTTGGTAATACTAGTAAATTCTTTCAATTTCTAGTAACAATTTTGTTACTTCTAGTAAATTCTCCAACCTTCTAGTAACAATTTTGTTACTTCTAGTAAATTCTCCACCATTCTAGTAACAATTTTGTCACTCTAGTAACTTATTATCTTTCTCTAGTGACAATTTTGTCACTTCTAGTAAATTCTCCACCCTTCTAGTAACAATTTTGTCACTCTAGTAATTTATCTTCCTCTCCAGTGACAATTTTGTTACTTCTAGTAAATTCTCCACCCTTCTAGTAACAATTTTGTTACTTCTAGTAAATTCTCCACCATTCTAGTAACAATTTTGTCACTCTAGGAACTTATTATCTTTCTCTAGAGACAATTTTGCCACTTCTAGTAAATTCTCTCTCTCTCTAGTGTCACTTTTGTCACTTTAGTAATTTATCTTCTTCTCTAGTGACAATTTTGTTACTTCTAGTAAATTCTCCACCCTTCTAGTAACAATTTTGTTACTTCTAGTAA